>CM069861.1:59366384-59573884 GCA_036172795.1 Pelodytes ibericus
TAAGGAAAACCAACTTTACCCTGGAGACACTTAAATGAAGCTGGTACTATATTTAATTATTTACAAATCAAGAGCCTGATGATGGATACCAAACCTAAAAATAATAAAAATATGAATTAAACGTTGGTGATTTTCTCGGGAGAGACTATCAAAGACCACAAAAATAATAAAAATGAGTAGAGCGAAGGATTCAACTCCAATTATAAAAAAAATGGGCTGATATGCTGAATGTTCCAATTCATGGTATAGACTGGCTGAAGGCAATTCAATTAACAATGAAAACGATCCAAAATATATCAATAATCGAAAACCAATTCAAAGTAATGATCCAATGGTATCTGGTTCCAGCAAGATTAATAAAAATGTATGCATTAACAAGTGATGTATGTTGGCAATGTAATAAAGCAAGGAGGAGTTTTTTTTATATACATGGTGGGAGTGTGAGGGTTTAAAAAACCTCTGGCAAATTATAAGTAAAATCAGTAATTTATTAGAAATTCCCAAATTACCATAGTATTAAAATGATGCATAATGGGATGAAGACTATTAAAATTACACTTTATAATAATTTTGTATATTTATGTCATTGAATGTTCTTTGTGAATGTGACATATCTCTTTGTAAGTAAAATAACTCAAATAAAAAATAACTGAATTAATAAAGGAAATAGAGCAGATAAAATACTGATGAATAAACTCTGTCACTTGATGCGGAAAATGCGTTTGACAGAGTCAGCTGGGGATTCATGAAGGAGACCCTGATTAGGTTCGTCTTTGAAGGCAATATATTAAATTCCATAATGGTGCTTTACTTGTCTCCAATGGAAAAAGTGACGGGCTCAGGCTTAACAGTAAACTGGTTTGAAATTGGGAATGGCACAAGACTAGAATGCTTGTTATTGCCACTATTGTATATTCTAACAGTGGAACCACTCGCGGAAATCAGGGCGAATAACAGAATAAGTGCGTTTAGATATGGAAATGAAGAGAGCAAGATTGGTCTGTATGCTGATGATATTTTAATCACCATTGGACAACCTATTGTATCAACAAATGAACTGATAAAAGTGATAAATAATTATAGTAGATTATCAAAGTACAAACTAAATAGAGAAAAAAAAAACAACAGTGCTCCCTAATAATAAATGAAATAAATAGAAAAACAGGGAGATTTCCCTGTAAAGTGAAATATTTGGCTTCACATGTATACACATATTTAGGAATAAGTATTCCAGAAAACTAAAGAAAAGTTATCAAATATAACTTTCTACCACTAAAAAGGGAAATAAATAAATATTTTAGACAATGGAAAACCTACAAAATTTCCTTGACTGGTAGGATTAATAAAGTTAAATCATATATTTTTCAAAAAATAACATACGTGCTAAAGATGATTCCAATAATGGTTCCAATAAGCTGGATACAATTATTACAAAGGACTATCTCTAGATTTATGTGGCTTAACAAATCACCCCGCACAGGTTTACAGTTATTATCTAAAAAGAGCAAGGAAGGAGCAACAAGAACACCTGCAGGCTAATGTATTGGCACTATAAAAACCTTCCAGACCCTTAAGAAATAATTTAATATACCATCGGACAGATTTTCAACTATCTAAGAGTAAAAAGTTTATTCAAAACATTTACAAAATGAGGAGGGCCCCACTGCAATAAAGATGTTTTTAACTTTCTTAGAAACAATAGATTATAAGGAAACTCTATCCAGATGTTTGATTATAATGCAAATAAAAAAGAGTTCTTACCAAAACCAAAGAGAAAATGAGAAAGGGACTCTAAGGTAGTGCATTGTCTAAAATTGATGGAGCTCCATTTTAAGCTACTAAATAGGTGGTATTTAATCCCAGATAAACTTTCTAAAATGTTCCAGACAAGCGCCCCATATTTTTGGCAATGTGGGCTGATGTGGAGTAGTTTTGAACACATATGGTGGTCTTGCCCATTGTTGAATACAATTTGGAAAGACACCATAAAATAAACTGAAAGTATTTTAGACAGAGAGGGCTCTTCTACATTTAGACCTGGCATCAGTACAAAAGTCAGATAGATTAATAATGATTCACATATTTCTGGCAGTTAAAGCTTCAATAGCCAGGAACTAGAAATAATCGAAAATAATTTAGATACAACAAATCAGGTCCCAAGTAACAAAACAATGGAAAATGGAAAAAGAGAAAAGTTTGCAGTACGGGGTAAAAACCGAGGGGTACAAAGAGTGAAAAAAGTGGATAAGTAAGCTAGACATCAGGTCCCAAGACCAACTGCAATTGCATGCTTTCCCTCAAAATTCCCACCAACAGTAGCAAAAGGCACTATCATTATGATTTAGATGCCCTAGCCCCTTTAAATGTGCATTCACAAACCATCAATGATGAAAATAAAATAAGAAAATGTCCCCAAAAGGGAACCCTGAACAGGCAGAAGAGACTTGCCAATAGAAAATAACTGCTCAAAAAAAGATGAGTTATTTGTCAATATGTTGGTTTTTTTTTCCATTGTTTTTTACATGTGTAAGGATGTATATGTATCAATGTTGTGTGTAGAACTATTTTTTTTCTTTTTTTACATTTTATTATAAAGATATCAAAAAGAAAAAAATTACATTAGATTGATAGAGTGCATTAACATAGACAGTAGTGAAGTGACAATACAATAATAGATAAACATATCCTCCAACGAGAATATAAGAGGACATTTTATAAATTTATAGAGAACCTTTTTTTCTTTTCTTTTTTTCCTTTTTCCTCTTTTTTTTCTCTTTCTCCTTTCCATTTTACAGGTTTTGTTCTACTATGTCCCAAAATGATTAGTTTTATCCATATAAAAATTTGTCAGGGCATTGGAGATGGGAGGAGGTTAGTTGGTCAGTTATAATTTAGATTTCAGTAGTTTTCTTTGTATCTTTTTTCCTTTTCTTTAGATTTGCGGTTGGTCTTTCTTTTATTAGTCTTTTCCTTATATATTTATTTTTAGAGTTGGTTATGCTCAAAAATCTCCCCCCTCATTTCCCAGTATTTGGCTTTCTTATTATTCCATTTAATTTGCGTACATATACCCATCTCTATTTTACATTGGTATGATATTTGGGAGCATATTTTTATTCATGTTATCGGTACTGAAGATTTCCAATTTCTTGCGATTTCTAATTTAATAGCCGTTAATATATGATATGTAATTTTGTATTTATGCCCTGTCTCTCGGAAAGTTAGATGGAGGAGGGCTCTAGCAGGTGTTAATCACCATTCCTTGCCAAATTTATTGGAGATGCGGTTTGAGATATCTAACCATATTTTATTTATATCTGGGCAACTCCACCATATGTGGAGGAAGTCCCCCTTTTGTTTATTGCATCTCCAACAGGTGTCTAGAGTATTAGGATACATCCTGGTAATACGTGTGGGGACCAGATACCATCTATTGTTTAAATTGACCCTCATTGAAGTTTAGGCAATGAATTGCCTTATGTGAGTTATTTACACCAATCGTCTTCTGTTATTTTAATTTGCAGGTCTTTCTCCCATTTCATCATAGCTTTTATATGTTTTTTTTTATGTAATTGCCTAATCAGAAGTAGAGAGTTAGAAACAAGTTTTTTGTAATCATTTTGTTCTAATAGTCTTTTTAACAACTCCATCGGTTTTGAAGGGGACATATAACATAAATTCTGGCTGAGTAAGCCTTTAATTCTTAGATATTTAAATATGTCGGAAGTGGGTAGATTGTATTGTTTCTGCAGAGTAGTATATGGCTTTATTTGTTTGTCTTCAATAAGGTCCTTTATCTTAAGAATACCTCTATGAGTCCATGGTGTAATATTTATATTTTCCATCCGAAAATTAAGTGTTTTTAATCGCAGGTTTTGGATTCATTTATCTTTTAAGCCTATAAACTTTCTGAATTGTTCCCAGTTTTCTTTTATAGAAGACAAGGCCAATCTCGGCATTTGGGGTTCTGTATTAAATCTTTTTTTAGAGTCCAGAATTGGGATAACATAAATATAGGCTCTTTATTAGGGCATTCCAATTCAAACCATCCCTAGTTTGTAGCCTGGGTTTTTTGTGATATTATAGCTTGAGCAAGGAGGGAAGCTTCTGCCTGTTCAAATATATTCGGTAAGCTTGCTAGTAATTGGAGTTTTATCCTCGTTTTTTTCCCAGCCCATATTTATAGTTTCTTTAATCAAAGGAAGAATATTTATGTCATGCCACTTCGAGGGGTTATTTGAGATGCTGATTCCAAGATATGTTATTTGGTTGGCCCATTGAAACTGATTTTTTTTTTTTGCATATATGATATCTTATCCTTCGGCATTTCATATGGCATTGCTATTGTTTTGCTCTTATTTAGTTTGTAATTTGAGATTTCACTAAATTTATCTAATATTTCCATTAATTCATCCACTGAGTTTTGAGGATCCTCTATCGTAATTAGAACATCATCTGCATATAATTTAATTATTTGTAATTTTAAGCCTGCATGTCCTCTCATCTTTCGATTTTCTCTAATCTCCCTGGTGAGAGGTTTGAGAGAAAGTAAATAAAGAATCGGCGAGAGGGGGCATCCCTGGGCTGTTCCGTTAGATAGAGGGAACCAAGTAGATTCTATTCCTGAGTTAACTACTCTGCCCGATGGTTCGGAATATAATGCCATTATAGCTCGATGAAGATTTTCTCCCAAGCCTTCAGTGTTTCTTTTATGAAACCCCAGCTGACCCTGTCAAACGCCTTTTCGGCATCGAAAGCTGGGACACACGCTCCTCCCTTTTGCGTTGGAATATACTTATCAGACCTCTAATATGGGCCCCTGCTGATCTACCTGCTATAAAGCCGACCTGGTTAGGATGCATACATCGTGGCATCAAGATTCAACAAAGAAATTGGGTGGTAGCTTGAGAGATCTTCTGGATTCTTCCCTGGCTTCAGGATTGGAATTTATTTCCTTGATATATTTGTCCTAGGAAGGATCCCTTTACAAAGGCTTCGTTAAATTCTTCCATTAAGAACGGTCCTAGTTGTTTTCCAAATTCCTTATAAAAGTTAGCATCGTACCCATCTGGGCCAGGTGCTTTTCCTGTTTTTTGTTTGAAAATTTGATGTAATACTTCTTTCAGCATGATAGGTTTATTTATTTCTTCCATTAAATTTTCAGGCGGAGAGGGGAATTTTTTATTTTTGAAATATGTTTCCAGGCTATTCTTTATATTCTGTTTGGGGAGATTATACAGGGCTTGATAATATTCTCCGAAAGCCTTTCCTATTTTATCTGGGGCCAAACACGGTTCCCCCTTGGAGATTATTTTTATGATCCTTTTTTCATTTCTTTTCTTTTTAATTATATTGGATAAAGCTTTATCAGCTTTATTTCCTTCATAATATGTTACTTTGGAGAATAGCTAAATTTTTATTAGCTTTTTCTATTAATTGGAGATTTATATTATTTTGGATTTCTGATATTTTGTTTGTTATTTCTGTTACTGGTTGTGTCTTATTTAATTTTGAAAGTTGGTAGTATTCAATATAAAGATCTGATAGTCCCTTTTCTCGTATTTATAGGCACACCAGAGAGTTAGAGGGGATGTTTCATCATTTTTATTTTTACGGAAATAGTGGTCTGACATGTTTTTAATGTATTCTACATCTTCTTTTAGTTTAATTAGATTAGGATTTAATCTTCATGCTGCTCTTATTTTGCCTTATACTTCTCTGAGGTCTATTATTATACAATATCTTTAATCACAATTTTTTCCGTAACTTTAGTGAGGGGCATTTCTCCAAGAATTAAATCTATTCTTGAATATGTTAAATATGATTTCGAGAAGCATGTATAATCGAATTCTTTTGGATGATAAATGTGCCACATGTCTAATAGAAAAAAATTGTCAATGAGTTTTTGGAATCTTTTTGCCTGATTACAGCTTTATTTTATCGGGTTTACTCCTCAATGATGATTTTTTTTTATCCATCGTTGGGTTTAGGATGGAGTTAAAGTCACCCATTAACATGAATGTACCCTGTTTTACTTTTTACACTTTTTGTAGCAGATTTTCTAAAACATTTTTTTATAGGGGTATAGTTTGGGGCGTAAATGTTTATCAAAGTAGTGAGGGTATGGTTAATATCAAAAAAATACAAAAAATAACCCAAACTTCAACAGGAATAATAGAAAAAATAGCGCACCTTGTATGTAGACGTCTGGTCCCTTTAAACAGTTGGAGTAATCCTAAAGGTAAAGGCTCAATCCAGTAAAATTCAAAAAAATAGGAGAACTGCAACGACTTGTAGTGGGTATTCAATAAAATATAAACTTTTAATTCACATGATTAAAAAGCAGCATGTCGTGAAAAATACATAGAAAAAATACATACAAAAATGAGAGGCTGACTAGCTTGACGCGTTTTGTGCTCTTGAGCACATAGACATAAGACAGTGACAGCTGAAAACCCGTCTTTTTTCCAAACGCTTTATTCAATAAAGAAAAAATTACATACATTACATCGGTACATATACATGGGGGTACATCAATCAGGGGATGGGATATGGTGACTGGAGCCCTTTCATGTGTTCGTGAGACATTCGCGTCCAGTTGTCGAGGGAATAGAAACAGAAGGACGGTGAGGGGTTAGGAAGGGGTGTGGGGGATGAAGCTATCATATATAAATTTAAAACAGAAGTTGTCAATTCACAATGTATATACAATTTCTCGATCTATATACAAGCTTGCCTCATATCTGTGTGGTACATTAATATACATATATAAGTATCTATTTTATCATTTATACACGTATATATATATATATATATACTAGACATTAAGCCCGTTAAATTAACGGGCGCTAGAACATATGTGGAGGGGGGGGGGGACGGACGGACATAAGGGGGCAACATACGGGAAAGCACCCTGGTGAAGGGGGGAGCCTTGAGGGCTGCCTCATCGTGATGGCAGTTGTGATCCTCCTGCTGTATTATTGATGCAGCAGGGGGATCACAACTGCCATCAAGATGAGGAAGCCCTCAAGGCTCCACCCGCGCCAGGGTGCTTGCCCCTATGTTGCCGCAATGAGTAAATTCTCCTGCGATTGCGCAGGAGAATTTGCTCGAGAAATCTGTCAGCAGGGCCGACCTTAAGTGTTCCGGCGCCCTGTGCGGGATTCCCCCATGGAGCCCCCCCATGTATGTATCTCTCTGTCTTCCCATGTTTGTCCCTTTCCTCTTCATTGCCCTGTCTGTCTCTCTCTAACTCCCCCATACCTGTTGAAAGGGACCGACTGCGGGGTAGTCTGTTCAGCCACCTCTAAGACCTGTAACACCAGATTGATGTGAACTACCGTACTGATGATGAGACCAGGCAAGGCCTTGGAGAGCAAAGGACGACGAAGGAAAAGACTAGACAATGCTTCGTGTTCCTTAACTCTGATTTTAATTGTTTAGACAAGCGTATATAAACGAAGATAAAAGCATTAGTTACTGCGATATAATTGGTTATTCTAATATTCTAATATGTAGAAAGGCGTGTTTTACAAGAAAATACACTTAAAACGTCATATGTAAAATAGTGTTACAAAAGTCGTTCTTATGGAAAATTACAGAACTTTCAGAGACAACTTGTTGATGTTCCAGAAACCTCTGTTTTGGCCTTGGAATAGTAAGATAAGACCATTCTCATAACAATTACGCTACTGGCGTGATCTGGCCTTCCAGAAACTGCTGCAGACATCAGCTTCTTAGACACACTGTCGGCTTTTAACCCTCACAGATCCAAATTAACCCTTCACCTGTTCTCTCTCTCCCTCTATTCTGTCTCTCTCCTCCCCTTCCTCTGTTCTGTCTCTCTCTCCCCCCCTGTTCTGTCTCTCTCCCCCCTGTTCTGTCTCTCCCCCCCCTGTTCTGTCTCTCCCCCCCTGTTCTGTCTCTCTAGCCCTGTTCTGTCTCTCTCTCTCTCCCCATTCCCCCTGTCTGTCTTTCTCTCCCTCCCTCCCTGTCTGTCTCTCTCTCCCCCTTCTCCCTGTTCTCTCTCTCTCTCCCCCGTGTACTGTCTGTCTCTCTCTCTCCCCCTTCCCCCTGTCTCTCTCTGTTCTGTCTCTCTCCCCCCCTTTTCTGTCTCTCCCCCCCCTGTTCTGTCTCCCCCCCCTATTCTGTCTCTCCCCCCCTGTTCTGTCTCTCCAGCCCTGTTCTTTCTCTCTCTCTCCCCATTCCCCCTGTTCTGTCTTTCTCTCCCTCCCTGCCCGTCTGTCTCTCTCTCCCCCTTCCCCCTGTTCTGTCTCTCTCCCCCTCCCCTGTACTATCTGTCTCTCTATCTCCCCCTTCCCCCTGTTCTGTCTCTTTCTCCCTCCCTCTGTTCTTTCTCTCTCCCCCTTCCAGCTGTTCTGTCTCTCCCCCTCCAGCTGTTCTGTCTCTCCCCCTCCCCCTGTTCTGTCTTTCTCTCCCTCCTTCCCCCTGTCTGTCTCTCTCTCTCCCTTCCCCCTGTTCTGTCTCTGCTTCACTGGGAGCCCAAGTCAGCAAGAGAAGGTGCTGCTCGGGCTCCCCATGCTTAATGCAGGCATGGGGAGCCGAGCAGCACTTTCTCATGGTGCCAGTGGCTCCCCGTGAAGCAGACGCTGCTCTGCTTCACAGGGTGGGGGCGGAGCTACACCGCTCAGCCGGTTAGCTCCGCCTCCTCCCGGGATCTAGCAGAGCATGCCGAGCAGAGGGCTGGTGAGGGGGGATCTTTAGATCTCCCCCATCCAGTGCCTCTACCGGCTTTTTTTTTTTTTACTTTGGGCGGGAGGGAGTCTCTGCGTTCCAAGTCCCAACGGCTGTTGTCCGTGGGGCACATGCGCAGTAGCGCAATCCCACGGACACAGGGACTGGACGCAGAGACACTTGAAGATTATTATAGAGGATATATATATATATATACACACACACACACTTTTTTACATTTATTTCAAATTGTTGCTTTTGTTTGTTATGATTCATATCTTATACCTCAATACAGTATAGCTGAGGATATCACCCCTGACTAGGGAAGAGAATCAAGATGTGGAACTGCGTATAGTAACGACCTATCCCATATTTCAGCATTCTGCTTTATACGTTAGAGTCGGAAGGCCGCTTTAGTTTCCATGCTTTGGACAAATTCAATTTCTTCTTTAAGTTGAGCAATTGTGGGAGGGTGGGTAGATTTACACGACCTTGCTAAAAGTCGTTTAGCTGCCCCTAGGATGTGTAGTATGAGTTTTCACGTGGGGGGGGTAATCTTGGTGGGTAACATGTCTAATAGTGCAATTTGAAGGGAAGGAAGCCAGGGTATGTCTAGTAGCGAGTTAATAAGGTGAAATACAGATGACCAGTAATGCCTTATACGCGTACAATTCCAACATTCGTGACTCATGGTGCCCCTATCTGTGAGGCATCTCCAACATTTATCGCTACTAGTCGGGAAGATAGATGCAATTCTAGTGGGTACCAAATACCATCTGAATAGAACCTTTCGGTCTGCCTCAAAATGGTTACTACATCTGGAGACGCCTATCATAGCCCCAATGGCTTTGTTCCATTGGAGTGGGGTAAACGACTTACACAATTCCTTTTCCCATTGGAGCATATAAGGCAGCTTCGCTGGAGATGATGCCAAAATCAGGGCTTCATATACAGCAGATATGGCTCCCTTAGTTGCTTTGGGGGAAATCATTAATTTGTTCAATTTAGGGTGTCTATTTTGGGGCGGTTGTATCTTCAAGTCTCTGATAATGTCCCTTACTCGGATATAAGTGAAATGCTCTTGATCAGGCAGGGAGAATTCGGATTGTAAATATTGAAACGAAACCATGGAAGAGTTTGTGAGGAGTTGTGACACTCATGTTATTCCTTTCTTACTCCATGAGAAGAGTGACAAATCAGTAGTGAGTGGGGAAAGCATAGTGATAGGGGCAAAATTCAACGCTTCATGGCTAGGGAATAGGGACCAACAAATTGAAATAGAAAAAGAAGGAAGAATCCGCACTCAGGATCTTTGGTGATAAATCCGTGATGATTTTAATGGCAAAAAATGGTGATAGATATAACAGCAATAGACGGAGGGAAAAAACTTGACGCGTTTCGCGTGAACACAAGCTTAATCATAAGGGATCCTATAAGTTTTTTCCAGACAGACAACGTACATTTAGTGCTGGGAAGGGACCGGGTCAATTTTGGCCACACCAGACTTGGGAGCAAGAGGAGGTCACGTACATGACACGATTTAATGAACTGTGATTCTAAGTCTAGCCAGAGTGGTGGTTCTGGGGATTTGTACGCGGTGAGTAATTGTGCCAGTACCGAGGCTGTGTAATAGCTTTGTAGGTCAGGGACCCCCAGGCCTCCGGATTGTTTTGGTAAGCGCAGCGTCGTACTTGCTATTCTAGGGTTCTTGTGGTTCCATATGAACCTGGTAAAGTCAACTTGGTAGCGTCGGATAGTGGAGGCTGGGACGGGGACAGGTAGCGTGCGGAATAGGTACATAAGTTTGGGCAGCGCTGACATTTTGGCTGCCACAATGCGACCCAGCCAGGAAATTTCGAATTTGGTCCAAGTGTGAAGATCTGTTTGGATTTGGGGCCACAATTTGTTGTAATTAAAGTGTAAAAGAGCATGGAACGTCTTAGTTAGTCTGACTCCTAGATATAGCAGAAAATATTTTCTCCAGTCGAAGTCATATAGTTGTTTAAGTGAATCTACAGTGGTTTTGGGGGTATTGATGGGTAGAGCCTGAGTTTTAGTTGCATTATTTTTATAATAAGAAACTTGTCCATAGTCGGAAAGCAGTTGGAGAAGGGGTGGGATAGAGCGTTTTGGGTTGGAGATGGTGAGAATAATATCATGAGCAAATAATTTTAGTTTATGGGGAAGCTGGCATATTGATACACCTTCAATATCTGGGTGGCATCTTATTGCGGTGGCTAGTGGTTCAAGCGCTAAGTCAAATATCAAAGGGAAGAGAGGGCAGCCCTGCCGGGTTCCGTTTGTAAGAGAGAAAGTAAAAGAGTAAAAGCCAGAATAGAAAACGTTGGCTGTCGGTTTGTCGTATAGGGCTTGTATTGCACGGATGAAGGGTGGGGGGAAGTCATATGTCTCTTGGGTAGTCAGGTGGAACGTCCAGTTAATTCAGTCAAATGCTTTTTCAGCGTCGAGAGAGAGTAGGAGAAGATCTTGTTTAGTAGATGAGACGGAAGAAATTAGGTCAATTATAATTCTGGTGTTATCTGGGGCCTGTCTATTGGGGATGAACCCTACCTGGTCTTGGTGTATTAATGAGAGAAGATGTACGTTCAGTCTGTTGGCTAAGATTTTGGCATATAGTTTAATATCTGTATTTAGGAGGGATATGGGGCGATAATTTGCGCAGTCTGTTGTGGGTTTACCTGGCTTTGGTATAGTAATGATGGAGGCTTCTAGCATTTCTGTCGGGGCGTGACCGGATTTAAATAGTGCATTAAAGACCTCAGTCATATATGGGGCAAGTATGTGTCGGACAGCTAAGTAATACTCATTGGGGAATCCGTCAGGTCCTGGGGTTTTCATTGTTTTAAGTGATTTAATTGGGCGTAGTGTTTCATGTTGGGATATTGGCTTGGAGAAGTCAAGTTTTGCATCATGCGATAAAGTGGGCATGTCAACATTGGCAAGGAAATTTTGGATCTCGGTGAGGTTAGGCGTGTGGGTTGCGCTATCTTGATCTGGGTTATGTAATTTTGAGTAGAAAGCCGCAAATTGGTTGGCAATCTGTTTTGGGTTTCGTACTATGGTACCGGCCGGGGAGTATAGGTATGGGATTTTGGAGGCTAGTTGTCGCTTTCTCAGTTTACAAGCAAGTAGTCTGTCAGCTTTGGTCCCTTAGTGTAGTATAATTGCTTTAGGGCTCCCAACGAGTATGCTATTTTATCGTGTAGTAATCGGTTAAGATCTTCCCTGGCTTTACTGATTTGTTTAGCTAGCTGCTTGGTGGGTTGGCGTTTATTCGCTGTGTCTAGTGTGGCTAGTCTGTTCGTCAGCTCTTGTTTTTTGTTCTCCCTAAATCTCTTGTCTTCGGCTCCCTTTCGTATGAGGACCCCCCTTATGTATGCTTTATGTGTCAGCCAGGTGGAAATATTAGAAGTATCCTGTGTAGTGTTCTGTGAAAAATTCAGCAATGGTTTGTGTCATCTCATCTCTAAAAGTTGCGTCTGCTAAAACTGAGGTGTTCATTCTCCATCTCCCACTTCCCCTCTGGGGTATGGAGACCGGGAAGGAAGCCCTCACAGGGGCATGGTCCGACCATGGGATTAGGCCGATGTCCGAACTCGATATATGTTGTAGCGTATATTAATCTGTAAGTATGAGGTCGATTCGTGTGTATACATTATGGAGGGGTGAATGGAAGGTATAGTCTTTGTCTGTCTTGTTTAATATCCTCCATATATCTTGTAATTCGAATTCTAAGAGCAGTTGTTGGAGAGAGTCAGGGCATTTGTGGGGATGGGTCAGTCGAGGTCGGTCAGTCGTGGATGTCGTGTCAAAGTTCCTGTCTGGTACCATGTTAAAGTCCCCGCAGATAAATAGTCTAGTAGGTGTAGGCATATGGGTCTATGCATATGTGTATTGGTATGTATGTATGTGTATATGTATGGATTTTTGGTTGTATATGTATATTTGTGTACGCATGTGTATACCTGCATGTAGGTATGTGGGTATATAGATCAATGTGTGAATAGGATTCCTTTGTGTATCTGTTTACAAACAAATGTCCCTGGTTATGAAAGGGACCAATTCGTCTTAGGTCTCTATCAGCAGTCTCTGGTATACGGCAATGTATCACTCTGATTTGGATTCACGTGGTGGGAGTTGGAAACACATCAGCGAACGCGTTCGGAGAGTAACTTAAGTCTGACACAGAGGTCGTTCGTTAAGTAACTCTAAAGTTTATTGTAAAGACAAGCACTTATATAGAAGCAACAAGGCGTTGGCTGGCGTAACATAATTGGGGGACAAAGAAAAGGTGAGTGGACTTAGATTACACACATGTTACAAATAGTTATATAATTAACTAACAGTAATCTATCTATGGTTCTACTAAGGGATACAAAGCTCCAGAGATGCAGACACAGGATATGACCCCTAGGTAATTTCTCCTATACATCTTTTTCTCTAACCTAGGCTGAACCCATATAAGGTCTTGCATCAGTAGGTTTATTACATAGGAAGGAGACTGACTGTCTATGTGTGTAGATTATGTGATAAACACAGACAAAGAATGTGCTCCCTCCAATAGGGGAGGGGGGTTTAACCCTTCCCTGAAGTTAACTCTTCCAATGCTGAATTAACTCATGTTATGTGTTAACACAATAAATATAAATTTACCCTAACAGTTCCACTCTTTTATCCATTACAACATAATGGATAACCATGAAGACAAGATCACTATTTCTACAGGTTTTCTCTTTACAGATTTCAGGGCCTTAGCATTGATGCATTTAGCATACTTTACAAATGCACCTATAGATACTATTACTAAATCAATGCACATAACTATCTTATTTCCCAAATCTCCTAACCATGAGCATATTCCAAATGTCCAATCAAAACCTGTGGCCTACCTGATATCTGAAACCACATCTCTTATATATAACTACTGTTAGATAAAATTGGAGTGGTCTGATAAATTAAAACAACATATGCAATGAAAAATCCCACATCCATAATAACACTTTAATAACCCACTATGGCTGTCCTGTTTTACCGGACTGCCTCAGGACAATACTGACATCTAACATTAACTCTTTAATAACTTGCGAGATTAGGTTTAGACCTTTGGCGACTGAGCAGACCTCGGCTTCGCTAAGCAGAGATATTGGACTTACAATCTAAAAAAAAATCATAGTATCTCTCTCTTAAATAAGGATGGCCTGCCATAACTAAATATGTTACATAATGTTACAAAATGGCATGACCTGAGGACCCAAAAACACATGTAGTCACAAAACTAAATTAAATATCTATTGTGCATTGCTCCTCTTACCCTGCGTAATAAAACCCCTAAGGTTATTAGTTAGCAATTCTCTAAAGCCAATAGATGCATGTAAAAATAAAACATATTAATCCGGAGTTTGATTCCCAAGGACTGTTATTGGCTGAATACTTTACGCACTTAAAGCAAAACTGAGAACATGCATTCAGAACACACAAAATGGCATGCATTCAGAACACAGAGCGGCAGTCAGACGAAATGGCAGCGGACAAAACAATATGGTCTCCCATCCACGACATAACTCCAGAGGCCCCTACAGTCCATATAATATTCATACTGTTCTCCCCTTTTATTCTTAGAAATTGACATAGTCTGTTTTTAAGGATAACCATCAGGAGTTGCCTGGTCAACATAATCATTGTATCCAAGGTTATAAGGCACACTTCCTCGATTTCACACATTGGTAGGTCATCCAGTTTAATTGCACTGTAAGCTTCCATAATGGGGAATATTTGAGCAGTGTTTTCCATTCTTCTCGTAGGGGCATGATGTCAGTGGTCAGGATGCACTTGAGGATGAGACCTTTGAAACAAACAACATAAACACAGACAATTAGCAACACTGATCTCACACATGCCAAACCACTTACAAGTTTCGCTCCAAGTGATCCTAGTCAATTTCCCAGTCCCAGGGGATCACACGGATTACCTGTGGACACTTTTTAACCTACTCCTCAAATCCATAATCCTTCTTGATTAAACTCTCTTATAAAAACTAATGTATTTTAAAGTATCTGAGAAGCTGCCTAACATTCTCTATACAAAAGTTCACAAAAAGATTATCAAAATACAATTTCTTTACGGGTTGACTCAATTGTGTTTGATAGAGTCAGTCAGTCTAATTGTTAAATCTAAAAATCTCACTATACTCTTAACAGACCCATAATATAACAATTAAACAAATCTTTACCACAAAGATTACAAATCATCATTAATAATTGTATACATATGTACTCAATGAAAATATACTTCCCAACAATGATGATCTTATGTAGACTGTTGTATCTGTTGTAGACTTCTTGTTGATTTCTTTGCGAGTTAGCCTAGGGCGACGACTCAGCTTATGTTGGCTAGTGGTCAGGGATTATTATGCCCATCAAGACACTAACATGCTGCTCCTTTGTTGGCCTGTTTGTCAGTAAAGGAATGTGCTTTATGCAAATAACGTGGATCCAGGAGTTGATTTGAACAACTTTCACAACAATATTTCAGTAGACTTTGTTAGGATCCTTTCTTTACTTGGATTGTAAGTATTTCTTCTTTTAAAATAAACTCTTTCTTTCTTTAGAAATAATCTTTTATCAGCAATAGATTCGTTGGCGCACTTTGAACTTGTCTTTTGTTGACTGTACAGCTTTAATCTATATGGAAATAAAACTCAAAATATTCCAGTTAGTAACATGCAATATTTCATTCAACATTTTGACTTATTCGCTTTACTTTAAAATATCTTTACTAATATTATGACTTCCATCTCCTGTCCCAAAATAATTGGACCACTCTTATGTTCTTTAACAATATTATTATCCTTTTATAATTTTCCTGACTGAGCATGATGAGTGTAATATAGAACTGATATCACTCCCTTTCAATAATCACTAGCACTTCATTAGTGATTAAGATCTCTTACTGGAACTGCATCAGTAATAATCTGTATTTTCTGGCTCAGTCAGTAAACTCTGAAACATCAGTATAGACTGGAGCTTACTTCAAAAAAACTAACAGGCGTGACACGTCAAAATAAATATTATATAAAGAATTCACAACTGATGCAATGTTCTTCATCAAAATTATTGACAACAAAAAAATGTATCTCTTGAATTAAACAAAATATTATCATAACCATAGCACAGAAAATAATTTCGCCCCCATTCCCCTCCCTTCACAAAGAAATACTTTTGCAGCCACTGCTACAACTCTCTTATCTGCAATTAGACTAGCAGATAGAAGGGGACACAAAGGGGGGTTTCTGGGTGAACTTTTCTCTCTCTTTTTCATACACACCAAAAACTGTCTTAATTTATCACATTAACTCCTACAAGTCCAAAACCATAGCATGTTTAAGAACATGACACTTGCTAATTCTTTCCACTAATCTCTGACATTCTCATCTATTACAAACTTGTCTTGTATCTAAAATGTTAAACAACATCTCAATATTCTCTCACCATGTATCACATGGGGTACTTTGCCTTAATTATAACAAACAGTAGAATGCAACAAATACCATGTATATATTTACTGTATATAAACATGTTAGAGGTGTTAGCTCTGTATTTATTTAAATATGTATTGCTCTCCAGCTGGCAATGTGATTTTCCTATAGTTTGAACATTATATTCGTATATCAACAACCATATAAGTAGCGCTGTAAAAATAATACTGGTCACACTAAAAAGATAAAACAATTACAGTATATGCAAGTTATTATACTTGATGGGCAGGGGATTTCTTTAAAATACTGATCAATACTTTTCAGTATAAACTAAAAACTCTGCCTCTTATTGCTATATACCATTTATTTCATTCTCAAATTAATATTGACTTGTAGATCCTAACTGTCATATTCTTAGCCCATAACGTCTTCTCTTTTTACTGATGTGTAACATGACATCTGACCTTTTACAAAATGCAAACACCATCTAACTCCAGCACTCTGCCAATTCCACGGCCCACAAATCCTTTAACAGTTTATCTTTAAGCATAAAATTCACTCCTTAACATATTACAAATAAACGTTACTCAAGTCTTTCTCTGATACCAACTCTTAAATTCTACTTAAATCTAAAGCAAATCTGTACCTATAAATAACTTAAAATTAAGACATAGTAACATAGTAACATAGTAATTTAGGTTGAAAAAAGACACAAGTCCATCAAGTTCAACCCTTCTACCTATCATTACAGCTTTTGATCCAAAAGAAGGCAAAAAACCCCTAAGGAAGCTATTTCGAATTTTGCCTCCTGGGGGAAAAAATTCCTTCTTGACTCCAAGAGGCAATCAGATTTCTCCTTGGATCAATAAGCTCTTTTATTAATGCTTATTCTATTATTAATAGCCCTGTATGTTCTGCTTTCCTAAAAAAACATCCAAACCATTTTTAAATGCATCTATTGTGGTTGCTAGCACTACCTCTCTTGGCAGTGAGTTCCATAACTTTATTGTCCTAACCGTAAAGAATCCCTTCCTTTGCTGTCTATGAAATCTTTGCTCTTCCAGTCTGAGGGGGTGACCTCTTGTTCTTTGTACCTTTCTGTTAATGAACAGGTCACTGGAGAGCTCTTTATATTGGCCCTGCAAATATTTATATAATGTTATCATATCCCCTCTGAGACGCCTTTTTTCTAACGTATATAAATATACGACCAATTACATCTTCTCATATCTATTTTATCTAGAATGTTGGAAAACATGGTATCTTATCTTGGGAACAATCAAAACCCATCTTCAACATACACTAAAAATTCAAATACAAAAGTCCTTCCAAACTACATAAAAATTATATACTTGTCAAGACACCTAAATACAAAAAGGAAGAATGTACCCTAAACAAATAAACATTTCTAGTAGGTAAAATGTAAAACCTGTTAAATGTTTAGAGTCTTTAAACAAGTATTAGAGTGCTTTGCTAGAACATAAAGCTATAACCTGAGTCAGTATTATAAAATATCCCAAAAGATATACAACTGGGAAGATTCACAGCAAATAACATTGATACAGTAATAGAGAATATTTCTTTTTACCCTCAGAATTTTGCAAAATGCCTCTGAATATGTAGATTAAATAAAAATAACCCTTAATAAAAATCAAATAAAGGCATTTATCAAATTTTGCAGTTGTTATACTATCCACTGGATTGATCATGTATATTTAACATGATGTCCAAGAAAGACCTTGGGTATTATATGACTCTTACTGTTTTACACACAAATATTTTTATTTTTCTTACTTAAAGATACAGTTACACAAATGCAGTAGCAAATTAATTCCAAAACAATGCATACCACTAATATTACTGACTATGCCAAAGTAAAACAACTCTGCAACTTTTCTTACCAAAAATAACACAAAACTTCAGTAACTTTTGTTAATTTTCTGCAAGAACTCAATTACTATAAAACTTCTCATCACACTGATGAATATAACCCAGAAGACGTTCCCTTGAAAATCACTCAAAATTTATACTAGCGGCAAAAGATGCCTATTTTTATTGAGCGCTCTTTGAGTGATCGATACGATACGTCTTCTGTACTCCACTAAATATAAAACACTTGCTTTTGTTACATCTCTATAAAACACGACTGCTACTTTGGGGCTGTTGACACAAAACTAGGACATGTCTCTACTCTTGTGGTAAAATATTAGAGACTTTTAGTGTAACACTATTGCCCATTTGTGCAGACATCACATATAAAGATACAATTATATCTTAAAGAATAGCAGTTGCAAAAATTACTTATGCAAATATTTAAACAATAACGACAATTCTCCTAATGACAACATTAAACATAATATGCCACAGCTTCTATGGTCTTATCAACTTGCACAGCTAACATATCCAAAATACCAAGATACAGTGTACTTGGAAGTTACAGACATGAGACTCTAATCTTCAATATGTTTTACAGAAGGATCTGTATCCTCTGTTACACAGCTTCAGTTCAGAACTATTGTCTTCTTACTTATAAATGTGTCCCAGACACACTAGACTGAACACTCTTATATTTCAGATTAACAATGCAATGTTATAATACTCATATACTTTATACATTCAATTTTTATTGTAACCTTAAAACACTTTGTACTGATTGTGAGACAAATCAAACATACCTTATGGCCACAGACACAGATGTTAACTTCTTATCTGACAATGTGCATGCTGTGCTGTACTGTGGGGGCTCTGAGCAAACAGGGAGTGCTGGACACAGCGACTCTGGCTTAGCTTTCTGTGGGACCGGTCTCTTAGGTTATATAGATTTACCCTTGTTAACACGAGTTCTACCTTGTACTTCACAATACTCCACCACATGATCTCACATACACTTGACATATTCTACATTCAACCACTCGTTAGTATGTCTAAACAGAAGTGGATGTCTGCTCCTGTAAGCGATATACCATTAGTCATTTTCTTCAAATATTTAACCATACCTCTGGGATTTACATAGGGGTCTGGGCATCCTTTTGTCCGTCCTTTGACAACATTTGGATCAACTGATTGCAACACAACCTGATCTCCCACAGTTAGAAATGGTAGATTTGATTCTATCTTTCCCTGTCCTGTCTCTAGTGCATCTCAAATGCAAAGACCCCCTCCTGCTCCCCCCCCCCCCTCTGAATCGGAAGTCAGAGAAAACTTTGCAGCTTCTGTCTGCCGCTTATTCTGTGCTCTCCTATAGGGGGAATCTGCTTAGAGGACAAATAACTTGGGGTTTCTGTGATAGAGCTACAGCAGTTAATATTTTAATTAACTCATCCTTTATTTTACCTTCCACAGATTTTTCAGTTGATAAATCACTGACTGTCTCTCCCATTATGTTACAAACCAACCCAACTAAACAATATAACAATTTATCAATACACTTTTATATAACAGTTTTGTGCACTTAATTGATGCTCACCTCTCACCACGGAATATGTAAAAATTCAATGTACAATTTAGAAAATTAATGCCTTAATTCTATATTATCAAAACACCCTGGTTTTATTTAACACCCTGGAACTGCATCAAGGGTTTCACTGAAAAACTATCAGTGATTTAGAGCCTTTTAATATTATTGGACTATCCTCAATGATGACTCTCTATTAGCCGGTACAACATCAGCTTATACTGGAAACTACCTCAGTTTTTTAATAACCATTGCTAGCACAACCTTCACAATTAGTTATTAGACAGTTGCAATCTGTCTCCATTAGCTGATACAACATCAGCTTATACACCATACAGGGATTTTTTATTTATTTAATTTTAAACCAGAGACTTTCACAAATTAATAATTCAGAGAAACACGGGTAAGTCAGAGATGTATAATAATACACATGTACTCACCCGGCCTGTCTGAATCCAACTTGTTACACCAAATTGAAAGGGACCAATTCGTCTTAGGTCTCTATCAGCAGTCTCTGGTATACGGCAATGTATCACTCTGATTTGGATTCACATGGTGGGAGTTGGAAACACATCAGCGAACGCGTTCGGAGAGTAACTCAAGTCTGACACAGAGGTCGTTCGTTAAGTAACTCTAAAGTTTATTGTAAAGACAAGCACTTATATAGAAGCAACAAGGCGTTGGCTGGCGTAACATAATTGGGGGACAAAGAAAAGGGGAGTGGACATAGAATACATACATGTTACAAATAGTTATATAATTAACTAACAGTAATCTATCTATGGTTCTACTAAGAAATACAAAACTCCAGAGATGCAGACACAGGATATGACCCCTAGGTCATTTCTCCTATACATATTTTTCTCTAACCTAGGCTGAATCCATATAAGGTCTTGCATCAGTAGGTTTATTACATAGGAAGGAGACTGACTGTCTATGTGTGTAGATTATGTGATAGACACAGACAAAGAATGTGCTCCCTCCAATAGGGGAGGGGGGTTTAACCCTTCCCTAAAGTTAACTCTTCCAATGCTGAATTAACTCATGTTATGTGTTAACACAATAAATATAAATTTACCCTAACAGGTTATATATGATGTTCCCTGGGGAGTTCACATCACTCTGTCAGGTAGAGCAGGATGGGCTTTGATGTTTGATTACTTCTTACAGAAAGATAGAAACTTGCTTGGGATTGTAAAACAACTGATGGAGATACCAGAGGGGAGGGACTGAGTTGTTTTGCCTGGGGAGTTTTTAATTAACATCATAGTTGATTGTTGCTGGGAATAAAAGAGGAGGGACATTACCAAAGGGATTGTACTAAAGGAGTAGTAAAGTTAGGGAACTTAGTGTTAGGGTTTACAACGCAGAGTGCTGAAACTATACAATCAATAAGAGATCTAAAGATATACTACAGCAGACACACCGCCAATATATATATATAAAACATCTCTCAGCGTGACCAGGAACACATGCCAACAGATAACATATTGTATCAGTGCGTATATTATCTCCAACATATTGGTGCCGTGACCGTGGCCAGAAGGACTTTTACGGATCGTGCTTAGCTACAAGAAGGAGAACCTCCAAATATTCTGGGCAAGTTCTGAATAAAAGTCATTCTCTGGAAAAGAATCGGAAGAGTTGGTGAGTTCCTGTGCCAAGGAAGGACTGGTAACTTAAGTTTGGACTCAACCTTCCAAAAGTCTGCTGTGGAATGGTAAGTATATCGGTTTTTTTTTCTCCTGTATTTCTATTTATGTTTTTCTGGTACTTTTTATTTTCCTTCTTATCTCTCCATTTTGTTGACAGTGTTGTACTTTTCTTTTTCTTATCCTCTTTCTTCCTTTTGTGGTTAGTTTAGTAAGAGATTCATAAGATGCATAAGACAGGAAAGATGGTTGAAAATGTTAATACCTGGGTATTACACTATATTAAAAAGCATGGAGGGCCATATGAAATCCCACAGGACTGCTGACATTCATGGGAGTCTATGCAGACATTTTTAGGTGGAATCTTAGATAAGAAAACATCTAAAAATAAAATAAAGGGTTGTGTGATGCAGGGATTGATGTCTTATTGCATACGATTACAGGAAATTGTTAAAGAAAAGATAGCCGTCATCTCTGAACGTGACCTAGAGCTTAAAGAATCTGTGATTGTACATAAGGAATTGAGTGAGAGAATTGTGGATTTGAGGATGCATGGAGTTACAACTGGTGAAGCTTTAATTGATAAAGGAGAAGGTTTCCATAATACAGAGAGAATTAGAGGAGTGTAGACATGCAACAAATGTAGCCTTTGATAAACTAGCATGTAAGACTGCTCCCCCCTGTTTGTCACCTTCAACTGAAACGCCTGCAAAACCAGGGGTTGGAGATGAAGGATACAAACCCATATATCCATGGGAGGATATCAAACTGTCTCAGGGTACCCTGCCAGCAGCACCAACAACCTCTACCACAGTGTTAAATGCTAGTAACACTGGAGAGATGCAGGTAACAACTAAGAAACTCAAACCTCATGAGATGGATGACATAGTGAAAGAAATAGGACATGTCCCTCAGCATTATATTAACAGATTTTTGCAATGGTTTTGTGACTTTCAGAGAGTTAGTAATATGTATAATCTAACTGTGGAAGATGTAGAGAGAGTTTTGCAAAGAGTTATTGGGAATGGTCTTTGGGCCAGGATTAAACAGACATGTGGTGAACATCGGAGAACAAAAGAGGTTTTAAAAGAATTGTTGGCTCTGTATGGCATAGCTTCTAATGTATCTTTATCTGGAAAGATAAAGCAGTTAAAGCAGGAGTCTCCTTCTGAGTTATCATCCAGGATTGCAGTAATTATGGCATTGTTAGTTCCTACTAACCCAGGTTTTGTAGAAGGAGATATTGTGCACAGGGTTATGTTTATGGATGCTTTGAAGAAAGCCTTAGGGAAGAGATTTTGTGTGTAACTCCTGATCCTAGAGATTTGAATGACATATTATTGCAAGCAGATAACTGGTGGAGGAAAAAGGAGAGATGGTTTGCTGTTGATTCTGCTAGAGTTTTCAGAGTGGAGGGCCAGCAGAGAAAATAAGTGTTCAATCCTAATTCTTACTCTACAGGCAATAAAAAACAACAAATGGGACAGAATTCACAAGTTCATAGGGGAAGAGACAGGCATGACAATGGAGAGAGACAGTCAAGGCCCGGGATTCCCTTTAATGAGATTAAAAGTAAAAGGGATAGATCACAGGCTGGTAACTGGAGGCAAAATTCTAAACCCTGGATACCATTTTCTCAGTTAAAATCAGAACATGAAAATCTGCAAATAGAATATGATAAGATCAGGGCGGAGAGAGACCTTTTCAAGGAACAACTTGATAAACTTAAGGAAGAATTGTCCAACTTGAAAGCTGATGTTAAAGTGGCAGAAGTTGAAGCAGAGAGAGGGCATCGTCTAGGAGCACTTGACTTTTCTTAATTTATTATTATTTTTTTTTATACATTTATTTTATTATTATTTTTTTTACATATAATGCATTGTAACATTTTGTTGAAAAAAAAATATAGACAAATGGTAATAGTAATTGTATATATAGTTCAGACTTTATAGAAATTATATTTTGTTTTTATTGTAAAGGAGACGTTTATTAACATCTCTATTTCAAGAGATTGTCTTTCAGGAAAGGAAACAAAGACTGAAGGCAATGGAACCAAAGAGAAATGGATTTGTGTTTCTAATTGGCTGCTGGTATATGTATATAGTTGGGATTATACAAATAACATTTGTTAGGTATTTAGGTGCTTGCAACAAATGGGGGGTGGAGATACTTAGAGAAGTCTTGAGAAAGCTTTATTATGCAAATAAGACCTGTGGGTTATACAGAACACTAAACAATGAACATAATGTGCTGATCAATGGTCAGCAAATTAAAAAGGTGTGGGATAATAAGTGTAGTAGGTTACTCTGAGGGGGTAAAGCATAGTAAAGATAAGAATGTCTTTCTTCTTCATTCTAATATTTGTCTTTTAAGCAGGTTAACCCATGAAATGAACCAGGCACAGAGGATGAATGCATGGAATCAATGGCATGTTGCAGAATGTCCTCTTGGCCAAAAACATGGACTGATCAAACTCAAAATACTGTGTATATACTAAAAGTAGAAATGTGATATACACAGCGCCTATTATGTGAAATCAAAGTGAACCCTTTACCAAAAAAAAAAAAAAAAAATTTTTTTAATAATTATTATAAATGTATACAAACCCAGCGGTACACTGATTGAGGATATTGACAATGAAATATCTCAGTGGATTGGACAGATGAGTCGCATTGAGAAAATAAGCTGCTAGTCTTTATAAGAAAACAGTGGAGCAAGCCACTGTAAAGGGAAACAGAATGGGAAGGTGAGTAGACAGCGCTTGGCAGTTAAACAGAGTAAGTGTCAATCAATATAAAAAAACCAAAGATAGTAAATAAATATAAAATATATAAATTTAATAATATATAAAAACCAATGCAATATATAAATACATATAGAAAAAATATACACAAATGTAAAAAAAAATTGACAAATTGTTAAAAACAAGAAACAATGATATGTGCCTTTAAATACAAATCAACAGACACAGATACAAAGGTAACCACAGGCAGAGTGTCAAATTACTCACTTGCTGATTGGGTTAGCAAAATACCATGAATAGTACATGGATATAGAAACGTGCTGGTCAGTAAAGAAGGAAGAATTGAGAACCTGGCCATTTCATTGTCAATATCCTCAATCAGTGTACCGCTGGGTTTGTATACATTTATAATAATTATTTAATTTTTTTTTTTTTTTTTGGTAAAGGGTTCATTTTGATTTCACATAATAGGCGCTGTGTATATCACATTTCTACTTTTCCTATTTTTCTCTTTCTTACCCTCCCTCGTTAAGAGGAAGGATAGACGAGTTTAAAACATAGCAGCCTGCTTTCTATTTATTTATTTATTTATATTTTTCTTAAGTTCTGTAAATATATTCACAATTAATACACGCTATATTTTTTCTATTGTATGTTCACATTGCACACTGTATAGATTTGAAGTACACGTGCTATTATGGATAGCTTTGTTCAACGTAAACAAAATAGGGCTCAACTTAGTGAGAAAATTTTTGATATAGATAATATAGATGCCCAATTAAATACAAGGCGTGATAAAAATATTGACACATGGTTTTTTGAGTTACAAAGACTCTTAGAGTCTGAACTCAGGCACTGGTGGGATATTGAGAGTATTGAGCAATATCTGAAGGCTCGTATAGTTCCAAGAGGTCTTAGACTCAATAAAAAATGCAGTATAGGAGTACTAAGTCCTGACATCTTAGATGATTGGAATAAAGAACTAGAGGAGTGTTCTTTGAGATTGATGAAGCTAATTATTAAGGGAAGAAAGGAACTCCTGAAAAAAACTGAGGAGAAATTGGAGGAACATATAAAATCCTCAGATAGATATAGGGAAGCCCCTGAATTTAAAGATCTGGAGGGGATACTAGAAAAAAGGATGGAGAAGTATGAAGGAGAAATAACAAAACTAAAACAGGCAAAATTCAAAAGAGATAAGCAGGACTATATTCTGGGACGCCAATTTACCCTTAACAAATCTAATCTGGAACGCTCTCAGAGTAGAGACCAGGCTCAGAAACAATCACATAGTAGAGACCAGGTTCAAAAAAACTCCTGGCAGAACGATAGAATACAGCGGGGACTAAGGAAGGAGGATAAAAGACAACAAGTAGATCCCAGAAGTAAAATCCCCCCAAGCTATAACATCGAGACTAGAATAGAAAATAGGGGAAGAATTTCTAGGTTTGGTGGAAAGACGCCGAGGTCCACCAACCCTACTACCCCACATCCCTCCTCCTCATTTAACAACTCTTCCTCTTTTTTAGACCAACGCTTCGGCAAAAGGAAGATGCCGGTACATATGCAAAGAAAGCGATCGGAGAGAGAATCCACAGACCTCTGGTCAGATCTAGATACAGAGGAAGACGAGGAGGAAGAAGAAATCGCGTCAAGGGATATAACAAAAAGATTAAGAACAGTACAGTAGAAGACTTGGAATCGCTTGGAATCTATAATTTATCCAAACATATACTAACTGTGAGCCAAACAACCCTTTTGTTAAAAGGTTTAAAATTTGCTCCTTGTAAAAACTTAAGTAAAGTGGATCTTATTGTAGATTTTAACAAGTTTGTACGTAAATTAGCTATTAATCGTTTCTTCCTGTTAAAGGATAAAAATAAGCCTAAAAATGAGAGGGGGGACGGGATCCCTATTTGGGATGTAAACCATCCCATTTGTATTGATGACTTGCTCAATATGGGAACCCTGAATAGCCTCCTAGAGGAAAATGGTATTACCACACAAATATATAATGTACAAACTAATATGAGACCTCCATCCAAATTCAATCCTGCGGGCAGTAGAGGGAGTTATCTGGATGTCTTTAAGTCACTAGTTGAGACAGATCTTTGGAACATGAATGTAGAGTGTAGTAGAAACAATCTGACATCCTTTGAGAAGACTGCATTGAGAGAGTTGAGGGAGAACGAGAGCATTGTTATCCGCAGTGCGGACAAAGGGGGGGGTGTAGTGCTTCAGGATACTCCTAATTATCTAGGGGAGGCTAAGAGGCTTCTCACTGATACAAGCTTCTATATCAAACTACCTAGTGATCCCACCCTGAGATACGTTAAAGAGTTAGCGGCCATTCTTGATAAAGCTAAAAGGGATGGCATCATCTCCAAGAAAGAATATCTAAGTTCTCACTCAAATTGATTTTCTCGACCTTACAGTCTCGGTCGATGGAGAAGATAATAAGTTTATTACAAAAACATTCTTTAAGCCAGTCGATAAAAATACATACCTTAAATCTACTAGTTACCATGATGAAAGATGGCTAAAAAATATTCCAAAGGGCGAGATGTATAGGATGAGAAAAAATTGTTCCAAAATGGATGATTTTGAACAACAGGCAGGCGAAATTAAAACTAGATTAGTGGCTAAGGGTTACAATATGGGATTGATCAATAATACACTTAAAGAGACTAGGGAAAGAGAGAGAAATCTCTTCCTAAAAAGAGACAGTAGAAAGAAAAAGATAAAAAAGTTTAGATTGGCTACCTTCAATGATGTCCCCCTGTCATGGGAGGGAGATAACATTGGGGATAATAACACACTTTTAACTGAGACTAAAACAATGAGTTACAATACTAGTCTGATAACAACATTCTCTGATAAATCAAGGGAAATTGAAGGGATTATAAATAAACATTGGCATGTCCTAAAGACCGATCCAATTCTAGCCCCCTCTCTACCGGAGAGGGGCAGGGTTATATATCGTAAAAATAAGAATTTAAAAAATCTACTTGCCCCAACAGATATGACAGAGAAGTTTAAAGACCACAACATGTCTGGCAGTGTTAAGAGAAACCATTTTTTGAGTGGTATTGTAGGTTGGTATAGGTGTGGGGTCTGTGACCACTGCTCCGTGTGCCCAAGGAGTGCCAAATCCTTTATAGACAATGTCACAAAATCAGAGTATAAAATCAAAAAACATATCTCCTGCAATTCAAAATTTGTAATCTATCTGCTGGAGTGTCCTTGCGGGCTCCAGTATGTAGGCAGAACTAGTAGACCGTTTAAGAAAAGGCTCTCGGAACACAGATATAATATCAGAAGGGGTTATGATAAACATACCCTCTCAAAACATTTTAGGGATGTTCATAATAAAAACGATAAACTTCTAAAGGCTTTGGCAATTGAACATGTCTCTTTGGGCCCCCGGAGGGGAGACAGACACAAGTCTCTGTGTATGAGGGAGACTTTTTGGATTCTCACCTTGAACACACTAATTCCAAGGGGACTAAACGATAACTTTGATTTAATACCCTTCCTAGAATGATAATGGAATACTGTATCTGTGGAATGCCAATGCATAAATTGATTCATTGTTTATATATGTAATTATTAGACAATTTGTACCTACTAATATTGCCACCTGTTAATGCCTCACACTCTCCCATCCTACTTATTTGTATCTAGTGTGTAGAGATGCAGTTAATAGGTCTCTATATTCCTAGAACACTTCTGAAAAAACTTCTCTACTTTGTATTTTTTTTTTCCATCCTCCCATTTTGGGAGTATTTCAACCCTTGGTACAGTAATTCACTATGTGGTATGTCTTTTATGTATTCCCTGATACGTTTGCAATTTATTAAACCAACTTTTCTGTGTAGGTTTCCTTCCCCTCCCCCCCCCTCCCCTTTTTTTTTTTTTTTGTATGGGGGTTTGACAATCTCCAAATCCAGCAGTCAGCTGACGTTTATTAACATAGTTATAAATCAAGTTCACATTGCATTTGTGTAATATGCCTGTGATTTTATTGGCTAATTGATTATATTATATTTTTTTATGTAAATTAACATTTGTGTTACTTTGTCTGTGGTTATTATTTTTTCGTTTTCAGTGCTTTTCTTGCACTGTTTAACTCTGTGTAGTATTAACCTTTTTTCTTGCTATCATATGTCTGCTTGCCTCTGTCCCAGGCACGCACCGAGATACCACTATGCCGGCTATGTGGTTCTGCGATGCGTTGCCTTGGTAACGACACATGCAGCTACATACTGATAGACACTCCCACCCTCACACATGTTTCTGCCATTAGCTGCTCTATTTAAAAGAGCTGTGTCTGGTTGATGTCAGCATGCTGGTCTGTTTGCTTAGAGGCTGAAGAAGTTCCCCGAACGAAACGCGTCCCTCTTGTTAAAGTGAAGTTACCTGGCCAGGTTCTCAATTCTTCCTTCTTTACTGACCAGCACGTTTCTATATCCATGTACTATTCATGGTATTTTGCTAACCCAATCAGCAAGTGAGTAATTTGACACTCTGCCTGTGGTTACCTTTGTATCTGTGTCTGTTGATTTGTATTTAAAGGCACATATCATTGTTTCTTGTTTTTAACAATTTGTCAATTTTTTTTTACATTTGTGTATATTTTTTCTATATGTATTTATATATTGCATTGGTTTTTATATATTATTAAATTTATATATTTTATATTTATTTACTATCTTTGGTTTTTTTATATTGATTGACACTTACTCTGTTTAACTGCCAAGCGCTGTCTACTCACCTTCCCACTGTGTATATACTGATGTATCATATATTACATTACCGTTCTCTTACGTTTTTCAGTACATTACAACTTTATTCTTCATGTTATTATATTCCAGAGAGTTGCCCAGAGACAATGAAATTATGGTTTAGAAATTATTTTCAGGCACACATATATTAATTCTGGGATGCTACACAAGGGCTCAGTTTTAGAAAATTACCTGAAAGGCATCTGGGAACAGATATAATATTGGGGATGAGTTTTGGAACTTCCATTTGGAATAGGGCTAATATAGAAGGCCTAAACTCAAGACCACACAATTTTGTGGGAGGGTTGCAAGAAATGTATGCTTAAAGAGGGAATAGTAGACTTTAACACTCTAGCTGAAACTGATTTAGACATACAGAACATTCACAGAATTGCTGCAAATTTGCAGGGGATTAATATATCTGTGAATGCTCTGATTGAATCAGTAAACAATAATAATGTGTCCAAGGCTATGGTGTGTGGTATAGTTGGAGGCTTGCAGAATGAACACTTAAGTTTAGGTCTCCAAGAGGTAAAAAGAGGTGAATGGCCAAGAATAATGAACTCATCAATGGTGTCTGGTTTGGTGAAGAATTATGGAATCAACTGTAAAAATCTGCTGTCATCAAAGATTAGAAGTCTGGAAAGCTGGTGTAATAAAGACCAAATTGGAAGGAAAGTAATTCCACTAATGATTGACATTCCAGTATGGTCAACAGTACCACTACCTGTGTACACCCTGACTGTTTTGGGAGAACTGAAAACAGGTAATGGCACAAATGTGCTGAAGCAACTCCTTCCCCAAACAAGACTGGTGGTGAAAGAAGACCAAGTCTGGAAGGAGATCAATCCAAGTTGCTGTGAAAGACAGAATCATGTCTGGCTTTGCTCATGCGTACTCGAACAGCTGGACCAAATAAATGGATGCACTGACAAACATTCTGGAAGATGCCACATCCAACTTCAACGACATGGTCCAGGGTGGAAGAAAG
This sequence comes from Pelodytes ibericus, assembly GCA_036172795.1. Taxonomy (NCBI): domain Eukaryota; kingdom Metazoa; phylum Chordata; class Amphibia; order Anura; family Pelodytidae; genus Pelodytes; species Pelodytes ibericus. The sequence goes on from CM069861.1 coordinate 59,396,198, forward strand.
TACTACATGGCAAGGGTCCTGCTGTCTGTGCAGTAGGTGTTTCTCTGATTCAGTAGCAGCAAAGAGTACATTGCAGATGGTGTGTAAATCTCACAGAAGGATCAATAAAGATTGGAAATTAAATCATCAGGGCCAACAAACAGCTTAAACAGGCCTCTATGGATGTAAGGGAGACTGATCTCGGCAATTGGGGATCCATGATTCCTCCTTTGTTTAAAACTATTCCATCACTTACGGTAGACTTGGATACATTATTTAAAATAAATAATTAGAGGGTTATAGAATTACAGGAACTGGTAAAAGAAAATGAGGCCAGTCTAAAAACATTAACAAAACACTTTCAGGAGCCCTGGTGGAGCATACCCTATAATACATAAACACATCCATTGCTAAGAACTGTTTCAATTGTGTTTGTTTTCATACAGTTTGTATTAGTTATTCTATTGTTTGGACTTTATTGTTGTTTGCGCAAACAGCTTCGTAAAATGCACAAAAAGGAAGAACATTTAGAATTTGCAAGAATGATTGAAATCAGATGACGGTTCTTATATAATCAAAGTGTGAATCAATTCTTAGTCAGAACCGATTCAAGTGGGGGAGTGTAGGCATATGGGTCTATGCATATGTGTATTGGTATGTATGTATGTGTATATGTATGGATATATGGTTGTATATGTATATTTGTGTACGCATGTGTATACCTGCAAGTAGGTATGTGGGTATATAGATCAATGTGTGAATAGGATTCCTTTGTGTATCTGTTTACAAACAAATGTCCCTGGTTATATATGATGTTCCCTGGGGAGTTCACATCACTCTGTCAGGTAGAGCAGGATGGGCTTTGATGTTTGATTACTTCTTACAGAAAGATAGAAACTTGCTTGGGATTGTAAAACAACTGATGGAGATACCAGAGGGGAGGGACTGAGTTGTTTTGCCTGGGGAGTTTTTAATTAACATCATAGTTGATTGTTGCTGGGAATAAAAGAGGAGGGACATTACCAAAGGGATTGTACTAAAGGAGTAGTAAAGTTAGGGAACTTAGTGGGAAGTTTAGGTGGAAGAAGTTTGGAGTCTGGTGAGAGAGAATGGTCAAGAAGATTATTGTGCTTACTGAAGTATTGAATATCTTTGTGTGATCTTGTCCTGGGCAAACTTTAAATAAAGTAAGAAACTCTCTCTGGAAAGACTAAGTATTTTATTTCATCTCTGTTGCTGGAGCCTGAGTAGCAATATACATGGGAAAGGCCTTTATCTGGATAAGGTGATAAAGATGATTCAAGTAATTTGCTTGGAAAGGTGGGACAGAGTGAATGAACATTTTAAAACACAACGCAGAGTGCTGAAACTATACAATCAATAAGAGATCTAAAGATATACTACAGCAGACACACCGCCAATATAAAACATCTCTCAGCGTGACCAGGAACACATGCCCACAGACAACATATTGTACCAGTGCGTATATTATCTACAACAGTAGGTTTCAGGGACATAATTCTCTCAAAACATTTTCTGAGGAAGGGGAGTTGAGCCGAATTTGGGGCGTAGAGGTTTGCGACTGTAATGGGTTCCTGGTCTAGCTTACCAGTGATGATTAATAGGCAGCCTTGGGGGTCTACATACTTATGTTGCAGTTCAAAAATGCAGTCTTTATGTATGAGGATAGAGACGCCTCTAGTTTTATTATCTGCCATCCCTGAGAAATGGGTGGGATATGTGGGGGAGAAAAAGGTGGGTGCTTTGTCTCTAGCAAAATGTGTTTCTTGGAAACAGGCTAACATGGCTTTGGAGAGTGTCGCTTCCTTTAATGCTAGTTTCCGCTTTTGTGGTGTGTTTAAGCCCTTAACGTTAAGGGACATTAATGTGACAGCCATGTTAGTTGGGTGGTGTTATAATGTGTATGGGTGTAGCATACCTGACGTCTAGAGTGCTGTAGGTGTGGAATCACATTCGTGACCTCCTCTGGCCTCCCTGCAGGCGGCAAACTGTGGAGTACCTCGGTTTCGGGGGTTCTCTTGCTCAATGGTTTAAAGCCTATGTTTAGTCTCCCAATAGTGTCCTCTCTTTCTGCTTCCTCGCTTGTTCCAGGGGGATGGTATCTGTCTGGGAAATTGTCATCTGCATTTGGTGTTAGCACACATATGTAATAAATGCAAGATCTGAGAAATCTATAGGGCAATCTCAAATGGTTTGCTCCAATGGGGTACACAATGACAAACAAAACACACATTAAACAAAGAACACAGATATTGAGGCGTTGAACTGCCTCTATGTGGGGGTGAACTTCGCCTCCATCAGTAGTGGGGACGGAGTGGCAACCCGGGGTAGTTCACTTTAAAGATTCAACAAACATTAGGGGTGATATTTTGGGGGGTAGGGTTCTGTGAGGGGGTCGCTCGCACCTTGAGAGGTTCTGGCGAACAAACGGTAGGTAACAGAATTTGGGTTAGTAAGCGAGTTACAAGAAAAAGAAACATAACAGTTAACTGGAGTTCTGGTTCGCATACCGTAGGAATGTCCAGGATAGTATGTGGTGGCTCCCAGGTCCAAGTCTCTGAGTCCTGTACATGGCACCGCTGATTTCGCTGGTCGTGTGGGTACACAGGAACGGATCAGTCATTATCATCAGGGATGCGCAAGTGTTGTCTAGAGGCCAACCTTTGTTGTGGTCATCTCATTTCGCTGACCAGTCTTTGCGCAGTCTGATGTCTCGCGTCTTCGCCTTTTCGTCCGGTGGCACCGGTAAGTTCCATGCTCTCAGAGCTTCCAAGCCAGACGCAGGGGATGTGAGGATCTTCATAGCGCCATTCCTTGGCACCATTAGCTTAGTGGGGAAACCCCATTGGTAGGTAATACCGTGCTGCCTCAAGATGGAGGTGATAGGCTGAAACTCCCTTCGTTTGGCCAGCGTGTATGCCGATAGGTCTGCATATATAGTAAGCTTGGTAAAGGGTTCTTTTAGCTCTTTAGTATTTCTGGCAGCTTGTATGATGCGCTCTTTGGCCTGGTAGAAGTGTACTCGTGTGATGACATCTTTGGACACACTTGCTGGTAAGTTTTTTGGTTTTGGGAAACGGGGTGTGCGGTCCAAGGTGAGTTCCAGATCTGTTAATTCTGGTGCCAGGGCTTTGAAGAAGCTTTTTATGTAAGCCTGGAGCTCCAATGGCTGGATAGACTCTTCCACCCCTCGAATCCTGATGTTGTTGCGGCGATTTCTATCCTCTAGAGCAGCAAACTTGGACTTGAGCGCCTCATGGTCCTCTTCCAGTCCTGCTAGTTTATCCGCTAGACCATGATGAGCATCTGAAATTTCGTCCATGCGGTCTTCTAGTTGGGCTGTTCTTTCTCCCACCGCTTGTATTTCTGTACATAGGTCTTTCACCATACCTTTCATGTCGGCTTGCAGGGATGAATGGAGCTCCGCTAGCAGCTTTTGTAGCGTGCTTTCCGATAGGGCAGCCGTCGGCTCTTCGTCTGGGTGCCTGTCAGAGGCCGGGGAGGATTCTCTGGATCTCTCATTTTCGCGCCCTTTTTCAGCCGCCATTGCACGTGGCGTGAACGAGTCTCTCTGCCCCTTTTGCCTGTCCCTCTGTTTGCCGGAATGTGCTGCCATCGTAGCTGGGTATGTTCAGCAAGCTGCTATGGGCAGGTAGGGTGAATTTCAGCTTGCTGTGTGTCTGTAAGTCGCGTTGAAGGTCTCAAGGTGACGGAGCTAGTCTCTCATGCATCCATCTTCCTCGGCTGCTAGGCCACGCCCCGAAAGTCGAAAACACGTCTTTAAAGGTTACCTCTAATTAGAAGAAAAGGAGGAGATTTGTAAACACCACACCTGAACTGATCTTGTTAAAAGAATGTCAGCTACAGCAAAACCTTTAAGTCGCTAGTGAAATATGTGGATTCTAGAAACTGCAACATAGTAACCACATAAACACATTCTACTGACTTACATAGATAGTTTAAAAACGACATATATACATAGTTATTCAAAACAGGAAAAAAAATGTTTAAATCTACAGTTAGTCAGAAGGATTATAAAAATAGACAATATATTAACTGTAATTCAAGAAATGTAATCTTTCTACTTACCTGTAATACCTGCTCAAAACAATATGTAGGAAAAACATCCCGGAAACCAAAATGCAGAATAAGAGGTGCATCTAGCATCGATTTCCTGTGATAACCCCCTCAGCACTCCCATAGGTGCTCACTTTTTTACATGTAACAACTCTGATGTAACACCATGTAAAGTTCAGGGTTTGGAGAGAGCCATTCTGCCTATAAAAGGTGGAGATATATCTAATATTCTATCTAGACTGAAGGTAAAGTGGATCTTTTATCTCCAGACAAGGAAACCTCTGGGTTTAAATGCCGAATTTGATGTCTCTCATTTTGTACAATGAAGATTACCGTTATTTTCTGATGTACACTGCACATTTACATACTTTCTCTCTGTTTTTCTTACTTCAATTGGTGTCTTTTTAGGGTTAAAGATCACTTAGTTAACTTGGCTTCAATACTCCGTAATAAATTAATGTAATTTAATATACTTTGAAATGCATACAAAAGGGCATCTGTGTATATGTTGGTTCATCCACTAACTCCTTTTGTGGCTAATTACTGGATGTCATAAGGTTTTGACCTTAATATAAAATAGAGAAATACTTATTTATTTAAATTTGTTTTAATTTTTTTTAATTACACTTAGATTCTGTGCCACGTGATATACTTAAATAGAAAGATTATCACTTACATGTGGTATCGATCATCCTTGTGTGTTTCTATATCTTAGTCTCTATCAATATTTATTTTAATTTATCTCTACTTTTCAATTAAATATTATTATCTCATTATAAAAAGCAATCATTTATTTAATTTAAGTTTAAGAAGAAAAAAGCAGATAGTGAGAAACCACATACTGTCAGGGCCTTTACCAGGTCAGGTAGGAGTTTAAGTGCAGGGATAGTGGAGGTGTCTGGTTGCATGTCAAATATAGTGCAAAGGGAGAACAGATAAAAAAAAAAACAGAGCTAGGTATTGGAATAAAGACTGAAGAAGAGACAAGAGGGAATTTAGCAAAGAACTGCAGAATAGGAAAAGGGTATGAGTAGGAACTGCAGAAAGAACAAAGAGCTATAGTAGGGACTGTAGACAAAGCAAAGGTAGGGGTGAGGCCTTAGAAGGGTGACTAAGCAGGTACACCCTGGAGAGGGTGACTAAGCAGGAAAACCCTGGAGAGGGTGACTAAGCAGGAACACCCTGGAGAGGGTGACTAAGCAGGAACACCCTAGAGAGGGTGACTAAGCAGGAACACCCTGGAGAGGGTGACTAAGCAGGAACACCCTGGAGAGGGTGACTAAGCAGGAACACCCTGGAGAGGGTGACTAAGCAGGAACACCCTGGAGAGGGTGACTAAGCAGGAACACCCTGGAGAGGGTGACTAAGCAGGAACACCCTAGAGAGGGTGACTAAGCAGGAACACCCTGGAGAGGGTGACTAAGCAGGAACACCCTGGAGAGGGTGAGAAATGAGAAGGGTAGCTTAAAGGGAATAACTTAGCTGAAGAGATCTTGATGTACTCAGATGGTCTCAGGAGATGCTGAAAATCATCTACTGAGATGGTTGAGCCACTCAGGTTTCAGATTCCCAGTTCCTGGACAAGGTCACAATACAAATGGGCTTTAAGGAGAGTATCAGGAACAGAAGCAGCAGCTCTCAGAAATCAGGCCTCCAACTTCAATGCAAAAGCACTGTTTGCCAGAAACTGCAGCTATTTAACATGGGTGTGAGCAAAAGGTAACGAGCCCACCTGACACCAAACAGAGGGGAAGGAATACAAGCAAAGTAAGGTAGGGAGACCTCTAGAGGAGGTCTTCATCACAGAAATCAACTTCGCATCATCACTCATTCTTCATGTATTCCTCGTTCGCTCATGAAGGGCTAGGTTTGCCACAATGCTCCCCCAAAACCAAGCCGGCATACACAGTCTGATCCCAACGGATCGGCTTGGGGATGTCCGGGGGAGTGCTCACAGATCATTTCTCAAGTTCTGTCTGTCTGGACAACTCATCGGCGTTACCATTCTGTTTTCCAGGGCGATAATGGATCGTGAAATCAAACGGCTGCAGCACCAAACTCCAGCGCAACAGCCGGGCATTGTCTCCTGACACCCTGTGTAGCCACACCAACGGGTTGTGATCTGTGAGCAAGGAGAATGGTTGTCCATACAAATAAGGTTGTAACTTTTTGAGGGCCCACACCACGGCCAGGCATTCCTTCTCGATGGCGGCGTAGCCTACTTCCCTTGGTAGTAATTTTCTGCTTAAGTAAGCTACTGGATGTTCTCCGCCATCAGCTCCCACTTGGCTCAGTACTGCCCCCAATCCAAACATGGAAGCGTCTGTGTGAACAAGAAATCGTTTAGTTGGATCAGGGGCAGTTAACACAGGAGCCTTAGTTAATGCAGTTTTTAGTTCATGGAATGCCTGTTCACACTCTGGGGCCCAGTTGACCTGTCGTGGCAAGTTTTTCTTGGTCAAGTCCGTCAGGGGTAGGCCACTTAGCTACTGCCTCTATCTTGACCGGTTCGGGCCTCTGCTGTCCGCATCCTACCCTGTGACCCAGGTACTGCACCTCTGCCATCCCTACGTGACACTTGCTAGGTTTTAGTGTCAGCCCTGCCTCTCCAATACGGTCAATGACCACACTAATATGTTTCAAATGATCTGCCCAGGTCTGGCTATAAATGGCTATATCATCTAAGTACGCACAGGCGTACTCTTGGAACCCGTCCAGTAGCCGATCTACCATCCTCTGAAAGGTAGCCGGAGCGTTTTTCATCCCGAAAGGCATGACACGAAATTGATACAGGCCAAACGGGGTGACAAACGCCGACTTGGGGATGGCCTCCTCGGCTAGTGGAATCTGCCAGTATCCCTTACACAGATCAATGGTAGTGAGGTACTGGCCTCTTGCCATCCTATCTAGCAGCTCGTCTATACGGGGCATCGGGTAGGCGTCAGACACTGTTTTGTCATTGAGCCTCCGGTAGTCTACACAAAACCGCGTGGTGCCATCCTTCTTCATAATTTCTTTCCTCATGTGCTCCCTTACTGCTTCAGGGAAACGAAACGGAGTCTGTCTCATAGGGAGTTGTCCTGGGGTCTCTACTCGGTGGGTAGCTAACAGAGTGTACCCTGGTAAATTGGAGAAGGTAGCACCTTTTGCTGCAATCAACTCCTGTACCTGGGCACGCTCCTGGAGACTTAGCCGCTCCCCCAGCTGCACACCTGTAGCGTTTTCTGCAGAATCTTCCTTTTCTAACATGTCTGGCAAGGGCAGATTCTCATAATCCTCAGTGGCTGGGGCACAGATGGCTGCTACCTCCTCTATTCTCTGGTGATAGGGTTTGAGCATGTTCACATGGAGCATGCGTCGTTTCCGTACCCCAGAGCACGGGCCGATCCCATAAGTGGTGTCACATCTCTGTTCTACCACTTGGTATGGGCCCTGCCAGGTGGCCTGTAGCTTGTATGTGCGGACAGGTTTCAAAATTAGAATTTTCTGTCCCACCTGAAAGCTACGGTCTCTGGCTCCCCTATCGTACCACCGGCGCTGTCGCCGATGAGCCGCCCGGAGGTTCTCCCGTACGGTTTGGGTTAGAGCCTCCAAGCGGTCCCGGAACTCCAGCACGTATGGCACAATGGGGACTCCATCTGCACTGCTCCCCCCCTCCCAATGTTCTCTAATTAAGTCTAGGGGTCCCCTCACACTTCTCCCAAACAATAACTCAAACGGAGAGAAGCCGGTAGATTCCTGTGGCACTTCTCGGTACGCAAAAAGCAGATGGGGTAAAAACCTCTCCCAGTCTTTATGGGACTCCCCAAATGTCCTGAGCATCTGCTTCAAGGTACCGTTAAAGCGCTCACACAACCCATTGGACTGTGGGTGATAGGCAGAATTTACAATTGGCTTAATGCCACATAACTTCCATAGCTGGTGGGTCACTTCGGCTGTAAATTGGGTCCCCCTATCTGAAATTATCTCTTGGGGAAATCCCATCCTGGAAAATATCTTCATCATAGCTTCGGCTACCGTTTCTGCTTGTATATTGGAAAGGGCTATAGCCTCCGGGTGGCATAATCTACAATGGTCAGAATATACAGCTTGCCGGAAGGGCTAGGCTTGGACAGTGGTCCTACTATATCCACTGCTACTCTGCTAAAGGGTTCTTCAATAATGGGAAGGGGGCACAATTTCGCTTTGTGGCGGTCACCCCTTTTTCCCACTCTCTGACAAATGTCTCATGTCTGACAATACTGTCTCACATCTCTAGATATACCTGGCCAGAAAAATGCATGTGTAAATCTGTACCTCGTTCTTGTCATCCCTAAATGCCCAGACAGCAGAATATCGTGGGCAATTCTAAGCAGTTCCTGCCGGTATTTCTGGGGCACTATAAGCTGCTTATTAGTCACATGTACAGACCCCCCTACCACCCGCTCAGCAACACGATATAACAGATTTTTCTCCCATACATACTGTTCTGCCTCTAAACCTGTCTGACCAGCTGTCGCCTTATCCTTATAAATTTTCAACGTGGGATCGTTTTTAACCTCTGCCTCAAAGTCAGTCGGGGTATCCCAGGAAACACGGGTATACACGGGGTACATTGTCTTTTACCTGAGCCTCAGAGTGTGTGGAAGATGAAACTGTGGTGCGAGCCTGCTGACGGGTGGTCACTGGATATGCCTCATGACGAGGACTTTGGGGCACAAAAGCGGAAGTCATTTGCCCCAGGTCATTCCCCAAAACAACATCAGCTGGTAACTTGTGCATCAGCCCCACCTCCACCATACCTTTCCCCGCACCCCAATTCAGATGTACCTTGGCAGTTGGTAGCCGGTACGTGGCACCCACTGCTACCCGGACTGCTACCGATCCCCCGGTATGTGCTGATCTTGACACCAAATGCGGAGCAACCAAAGTTAAGGTAGCGCCGGAATCACGTAGCCCCTGTACCTCTTTCCCTTCCAGAGTCACGGTCTGGCAATGTGGTTGTCGGTTGTCAGTAGCATGGATGGACATTACATTGTGCAAAACGCCCAGGGGTTCATCAGCCGACTCAAGCGGCACTCCTGGCAAAGTTGGCTCTGCATGATAATAATGAGCAGCTGCCCGCGGGGCCATATTCTGCCGGAGCTGATTCCAGTTCTTGCGGCTCCGGTTTTGGGTGCACTCCCGGGCCATGTGCCCCCATTGCTTCCAGGCATGGCACTGGATGTTGGACCTGCCATTATAACGGGAGTGGGGAGGTTGTCCCACAAGTGCTGGTCTGGATGGTGCTGTCGCTGGGGCAGGAGCAATAACTGGAAACGGTTGCGGGTTGGGTTTTGCATACCCTAGGTTATTATTTTTATGATGCCTCCTAGCATCATAATGTTGGTCGGCCAATCGTGCCGCTTCGGTTAGGGTGTGAGGATTTCGGTCATTCACCCATTCTTGAGCCTCTGGTGCCAGGCCATTACAAAACTGCTCCAGTAGCAACATCTGGCGTAACTCTTCCATGGTGGTAGCTCTGCTGGCTTGTATCCAGCCTTGTGAGGCTTGGTCAAGCTTCTGTGCCCACTCCGCATGTGAGTCTTTGTCCCCTTTTTTCAATTCTCGGAACTTGCGCCGGTATGCCTCTGGGGTAATGGCATACCTTTCTAATAGCGCCTGCTTTACCTTGTCATAATTCTTGCTGTCCTCTCTGGGTACAGCCCGGTAGGCGTCTGCTGCACGCCCAGACAGTTTGCCTGCCAACAAAGGTACCCACATAGCTTGCTCTACATCATGCAAGTCACACAATCTTTCAAATCTTGCAAGAATCCATCTATTTCTTCTTTATCCTCGCAAAAAGTTTTAAATGCATGATGTGGTATTTTTGGCCTTCCCTGGCCCACAGTTGAAACAGCAGCGGTTTCTGCTTGAGGTGAGAAGGCTTGATTCCTTTGCGCCATCACGTACTCCTGTGCATCCGCCGAAATTATGGTCATAATTTCTGGAGATACTGGAGCAGGCCAAAATGCCAATCTTGTCCTCATTTCTCGTTCAAATGGGGTCTCCTCCATGTTTGCTGGGGGTGCAGCACTACGAGCTCGGTCTCCTTCCATTAGCTAGGCAATAAGTCTTGCTTTAGGCTTATTGCTGGCTATCTTACCCCTGGCTTCCAACAGCTCCTTTAACGTTTGCCGTTTCAATATGGTGTAGTCCGTCCCCATTCACTTCTGCATCTGTATCAATTGCCTTCTGCTTTCCAGTATGTCAATTCCAATTGTATAAACAGCGTTTTTCCTGCTGTACGGTTGGATCCCGCCACTTGCCACCAATTGTTGCGGAGCTGCAATTTTATAATCCCAGGATCTCTGCTGGTAGAATGCAATAACCAAGTACAAAGCTGGAAGCAGGCAATATTCCCACATCCTCCCAAGAACCAGACGAAACATAGTCTGAGAGTCAACTGCCACTTTATTCAAAAAGACTGATATTTAAAGCAGGTCACTCAACTGTCACTTTATTAAAAATAACTGATATTTAAAGCAGGTCACTCAACAGGGGTTTCCAAAGATGGGCAGCAGGGGTTTTGGTTGAGGGGACTGGAGGGAGACTACCGTTTCCAGGTCCTCCTCCCAACAGCCCCTGCTGTAACATACAGTAATGAAAACCACGAGGACATAAACCGTTACCTTTCTACTTCAAAATATACAACTTAGTCAGTTTTAATAGCAATGCTAACGAATGGGGAGGATTCGAACAGACATACACAGTACAGCATAAATTAAACATAGCCGGAGACGCCACACTATACCGGCGCGCAGTACACAACAGAAAATAGGCACAACCATTCTATCTTAGGCAGTCCCAAGTGGCTAGGTTTGCCACATAGGTCATAATCTTTCTGATCAAGGTTGAATAGAAAATTTACTTGCGATATTTGGTCTATCGGGAAAAATAGATGAGACAATATTAATCAAAATGTAATCTTTATTGATTGCAGACTGTTACATTCACACCATATGTGGTACATGGTGCCGGGCCAGGCCAGACACCGCCAACATAAGTTTGAATTTTCCGGGGCTATTCTATGTAACTGGGCCGGCACCAGGTACCATCGGTGCATAATCTTTAATTGGGTCTCTACAAGGGAAATGTTATGGATGTTTTTTTGAAGCATTCTATATCCTCTGCACCAATCTGTCTGTGGGATACTAGTTCCTATTTCCCCTTCCCATTTTTCAAGAGATAATAGTTTATGGCTCAATTCCTGAGATTTAAGTAGTTTAATTAATCTAATTTTTGCTGTAAAAAAGTTAAGGGGAGTAATCTCCCGCCCTCATACAGATCATCTAATGTTATTATACCTCTCTGGGTCCAACCCAGCGTACTGATATCGGGGACCTCTACTGAGATAATGTCAACAGGAGCGCAGGGGGATAAACACCCAGAGGATTCAAATTTTTTTTTAAATGTATTTATTCTAAGGAGACAGTCTTGAATTATTGGATTTTTTTGTTTTAACATTTTTTAGAGTTTCTTGGTTAAGCCAAAAAGTACATGAAGGAAGTATTGGAATTAAATCCACTATCTCTAAGTTATACCATTCTAGTTCTGTTGATCTGGGAGAGGATCACTCCATTGAGTGTAGGATCATACAGGTCTCATGTAATATTGAAATGTTGGGAAATGCTACTCCCCCTAATTTAGGGTCACTTCTGAGTATTTGTTGAGAAATTCTAGGTTTTTTGTTCTGCCAAATGTATTTTGATAATATCACCTGAAATTGATTTAATATGTGGGGTTGGATTCTTATAGGAATCATTCTTAATATGTAAAGCAGTTTTGGTATTAAGTACGCATTTATAGTATTTATTCTCCCTAACCAGGATATCTCGAGTCCTCTCCATTTAGATAATTTATCTTTAAATTTTTCCAACAATTCACTATATGTATGACTGATTGACCCTTTGAAATCAAAGCCTAGTTTTATTCCAAGGTGTGTCAGCCATTTTTTATTCCAATCGAAATGGAATTGTTGTTTAAACATTCCAACCTTTTCTTGTTTTGTTAAGGTTTATTTTATCATTTGAATAGTTTGAATATGTCTCTATTGTCTGCAAGACTGCCGGAATTGAATGATCCGACCTTGACAAAGTCAAGAGGACATCGTCCGCATACAAGGTGATTTTATAATCTATGTTATTGATTTTAATGCCATAGATCTTTGAGTTGTCCCCAATTAGTATGGCTAAGGGTTCTATAGAGAGAATATATAGCACGGGTGCTAATGGGCATCCCTGCCTAGTTCCATTGTTAATTGTAAACGGTTTAGATAACAGAAGCGGACCTATAACTCTCCTGTGATACCAAAGGAGTCTAATACAGAGTCTAAGAAGTTCCAGATAACCCTATCAAAAGCCTTCTCGGCATCGATGGCTAGAAGGGCAGCTGAGAAATTATTTAGATGTATTTTGTTAATTATATTATATAATTTGCGAATATTGTCTGAAGGTCTGTTCTGAACAAAACCTGATTGATCGGTATGAATAACTGTAGGTATAACAAGCCTGAGTCTGTCGGCCAACATCTTTGAGTAGATCTTCAGATCCAAATTCCTCAGAGATATTGGCCGATAGTTTGCTGTAAGTGCTGGATCCTTCCCGGGCTTCAAAATGGGAATAATTGATGCAAGTGGTAATTCCCTCGGGATAGATTCAGCAGTTACGATGTTCGAATATAGTTTTAATAATAAGGGAGAAACAACCTGGATCAATTTTTGGAAAAATGGAGCTGAAAAGCAGTCAGGGCCTGGGGCCTTAGCTGATTTAAGATTTGTTATAATCCCAGTTATTTCCGATATAGTGAAAGGTTTATTTAAGTCCTCTAGATTTTCAGGGGATATTTTGGGTATATTAATTTTAGTTAAGAATGCTTTAATTTGTGGTTTAGTAAGTGCATTTCCTGGAAGGTTATAAAGTGAGGTGTAATAATCGGCGAAAGCATTTGCTATCGATCTTGGAGATAAGTGAGTCTTCTCAGCTACAGTAATTTTCTTTATAAGGTGATTAGTCTTATTGTATTGTAATTTTTTTGTTCACATTTTCCCTGTTCTATTGGTGTCATAATACCATTTTTGTTTTAGAAAGATCAAAGCCTTGTTAATCTTTTCATTTAATTTTATTTTAATTTCTGATCTAATATTGGTTATCTCTGATAGAGTAATAGCATTAGAATATAGTTGATTTGCAGTCTCTAATTTGGCCAGGAGAATATATAATTCTGTCAATCCTTTCCCTGCTTTTTTCTTTCGTTCTGACCCTAGTTTTATCAGAAGACCTCTCATATAACATTTAAATGAGCACCACAATGTCGATATCCCCTCCTTATCATTTATTTCAATGAAGCTCAATGCCTCCTTACTTAAGTATTCCAAGTTATTTGTAGTATTCAGTAGACTTTCATTCAGCCGCCAATTTACTTTAGATTTGTACTCTGGATTGATTTTTATATTCATGTATACTGCGGCATGATCCGACCACGTGATAGGGCCAATATGTGTAGTTATAATTTTGTCCAGACCTGATGAGTTTGTCAATAAATAGTCTATTCTTGTATAAGTTTGGTTAACTTGTGAGTAGAAAGTATATTCTCGGTCTAAAGGATGGAATACTCGCCAGGAGTCGTATAGAGCGTGTTGATGTAAAATATTTTGGAAGGTAGATTTTATTAATCCATTTTTTATTGGTTTACCACTTATATCAAGTCTAGGATCTGCTGGAGAATTAAAGTCTCCGCCCAATATTAACTGGCCGGTACTAAATCTCTCCAGTTTATCCAATACCGTTCTCAGGAATTTCAATGGGGATTTATTTGGTGCATAAATGTTTACTATCGTGTAAGTTTGGTCATTGAGCTTAGAAATTAATATTAGGTATCTCCCCTTTGGATCTGTAATTAAATGTATCAATTCTATTTTTATATGGGCTGCAATTATTATCGCTACACCACTTTTTTTTCTATGTTCTTGGTTATTGGCCGCGAAAATCTGTGGATATTTACTGTATTTCCACAATTTATCTGGAGGAAGTATCCAATGTGTTTCCTCTTTTGGGGGGAGTTCAACCCTTTGGCATTCAGGGTCCATAATTTAAAGGTCATCTGACCTCAAGGTGTATCCCTCACCCCTCCCCGGTCCCCAGCCCCCTCCAAATCCACATTCAACACCATTCTCACCACAGTCATAACAAACATTCATACCTACGAATGAAAAGCTAGGCAAATGTAACTTTGCCTACAATTCTATTGCTGCCGGCACTGCTGGTACCAGAGCTCCGGAAAATGAGCGGTATTCTCTCCTATGCTATTTATGTTATTTTATTTATGGGATCCATCTTTCTTGTACTGTATCCAGGGTTACCATGGGAGGGAGCATAAATGTCTCCTTTGTCCCATGGTTTCCCCCTTTAACTACTCTCTCTATCCAGTTCTTCCTAAAATCTGTCTTTATTATATTCTACATTCCCGTCCCCTCCATTCCGCCTCCCCCTCACACACACCCCCCCACATCAAACCGAGAGCAAGAGAGAAGAAAGAAAGAGAGAAGGGAAAGAAAGGAAAATCCCTCTCCCCTTGTAATGGACCGTCTACCGGACGAAGTAGACCCTCTGTCCGTTGTGGGAAATCTCCTCCTTAGCCCCCACTTACAGCTCAGCATTCACCCAGCAAGTCTTTCCAGGACCCTTGCTCTTTGTACCCAAATAGACAGGACATCTAGCAGTTAGGTACAGCAAGATTGAACAACTCCTTTATTTGTGTAACAACACAGACTTATATAAAGACATACACATGACATCGCAGACATTAGTATACAATGGGAGTGTGGGGGGGGGGGGGGTGGAACTAAACATAGTTCTCCAACTAACTGGGGCGAGGAAAACATTAGACATTCAGACTGGAAACCAAATAGGAATTAACATAGAGTGAGTAGACCTAATTACAATACACACAGTAATGTACACAACATAATCAGTTTACCAGTTAATCCAGTTAATACAGAACAATGGATGTTGTAGTCAAATATTGGAGTCACTGTCACATTATAAACCTTCAGAGTGGTCTACTCACAGAATTAAACGTTACACATAAACCAATACACTAACAGAATATAACTAACTAACAATATTAACGTATAGTGTTATGGCACATCCATTACCCAGGTGGTCCGTTCATTAGTGAGTTGGTTCGGTAGATTCAATCTACCAAACACCCAGACAGAAAGGCACGAACAAGCCTTTCTGCAGCGGAAAATACAAGCTTTTACCATGGGGCCATATTCCAGAGGCAGCAGGCGAGCAATCAGGCTTCTCCAGAACATAGTGGCGAGGTTGGTTCCGCAACACCCCTCCTCTCTCCCTCCTCCCCCCCCGCCCCCCCCCCTACAGGTGTGTCTAATCGAGTTTAGATCAATGTTTAATCTTTTTTGACACTTGTAATTCCGTGATTAAATGATTTATATAATTGCAGACAGCTAATTCGTTGAATAGTGATTTCTTCTATAAAAACTAAAGCAGTGAAAAACATAAAATAACAAACAAATCATTATATAATAATTTCTTTTCTGTGAGGGCTATGCACGTGAAAGATAAAAAATATAAAAAGTGTAACAAGTGAATAATAAATGTGTGTAAGAGTGAGTACCGCTTGAACCGCTTAAACTATTAGTTTCCTCATTTCATTAGGGTGTGTGCTATTCGGTAATCATTATGTGCTATTTCTTTACTGTGATAATATTACTGTGATATAGTATTTAACTAATGTGATAGGAATTTCACATTTCTATTTCTGTTTATTGAATGCTATTCAAGATTCGTCATTTTATATTTCCTTACTCAGATAATATAACTCTTATCTTGATCAGGGAGTATACCGAATATTCTAATCAGGGGACTCTACCAGAGGAGAGGGAGGGAGGAAAGGGAGAGAAAGGGAAGCCAACTGTGATTTGATTTCATTAAGTCGGAAGTAGTTTCCACTGTATTAATTTTTCTTTCAAAGATTCTGGGTCCTTGAAGAAATATGAGATATCCTTGTAATATACTGTAATTGCAGTAGGAAAGGCCCATTTATAGCGGATTTCATTATTTCTCATCAAAAGAGTTGAGTCTGCAAATTCCCTACGAGCTTGTCTAGTTTCTATTGAGATATCTGTAAAGATCTTGATTTCTTTACGTGGGTTGTCAGTGGGGTCTTTGATCCTGAGAGATTGTATTAATTGATTTTTGGTGTAGTATGAAGCAAAACATACTATCACATCCCTTGGAAGAGCGGGGTCTACTCCTTGTGCCTTGCGGATCCTATGGAGCCTCTCGAATGGATGGGTATCTATTTCGGAATCTGGGATATATACATTTAACATGTTTTTTACATAATATTCTAGATCTTCCTGTTTTACAGTTTCCGGGATTCCTCTCAGTCTCAGATTTTTTCTCCTCGATCTATCTTCAAGATCGGTAGTTTTATCTTCAAGTTTTTTAATTTTGATTTCCAAGTCAGCATTTTTGACAAGTAGATTTTGCTGCTCTTCCTGCAATTAATCCAGAGCTACTGATTGGGCTGAGAACACATCTGCGAGATTGACCATTTCTGTTTTTAGTTCTGTTATGTTTATCTCGAAATCTTGTTTTATTTTTCTAAATAAATTTTCTAAAAGATCTTCCATGCCTTTGGATGTTATATATTGTGAGGGGAGTTCTTCCTCTGAGAGATTTGTCAAGTTTTCCCCCTGGGGTTCCGTCGTTAGTGATCTTCTTTGTTTAGTATAATCTTGGATTTTCGGTGAGTAAAAAAGGTTTAAAGATTTATTTTTTTTCTTGGTTTTTATCCCTTTCTCTTTCCTTCTTGGGAGCCATTTGTTATGTATTTTTTTGATCCGTTATATGCAGTCTGCTTTTGTTATGGCGAAGCTTACGGATCCTGAAACGGTTCGTAAGATGTATCCTTCAATGACATGGATAAAAAGATCTTCAATAATCCATACCCCTGATTAGATCTAATCTGAATCTAAATTAAGGTTTAATTACTGGAATGTGTCCAATATGGATAATTGTGTCCCACTATCCAGTTAAAGTTAGATGTTTATAATGTCAGATAAGGACAATTTCAGTGTTGAGAGTAATTGATTGGATAATCTGGAGAAGCTTCTCTGATATTAACCCTTATAATTCTTTCTAATTGAGGTTACTATCTTGCTGAGAAGGTGTTACCAGTGGTGTTGAAAAAATTAGCAGGGATGGTCCAATCTAATGTCTGGACTGCAGTCCTTAGCACACTAATTAGCCATGTGTGCAATATGTAGTATGCCTTCTGGCTGTAGAAGTGAATTAATCCACCATCAAATAGGTTGCAATCAGCAGTGCACATGTACCGCGTGTAATTGTCCTCTGTATTTATCCTACAGTGGTATGGATAAAGGAATCTTCAATAATCCATACCACTGATTAGATCTAATATGGGTCTGCTCTGATATTGACCCCTGAGGATCTAAATTTAAATTAGTTACTGGAATATATCCAATGTTGGAAGATTATACCCCACTGGCCAAATAAAGTTGGATGTTTGTAGTGTCAGATAAAGACAATTTCAATGTTGAAAATAATTGGTTGAATGATCTATAAAGGCTCCTCTGATATTAACCCTTGTAATTCCTTCTAATTAGGGTTACTGACTTCTGGCAGGGTATTATCAGTGTTATTAGTAGAAAATACCAGGGATGATCCAATCTAATGTCAAGTGAACTGCAATCCTCAGCACTCTAATTAGCCATGTGTGCAATATATAGTATCCCTCTTGGCTTATAGATGGTAATTAATCCAATGTTAGATAGGTTGCAATCAGCAGTGCTCCTGTACCACGTGTAATTGATCTCTGGGGTATCAAGGGAGGGTTAATTTAGTTTGCAATGAGTTGCAATCCATCAGTACTCTGTTGTACTAATGTGTATTATACATTGCCCTCTATACAATAACATAGGGTAAGACCAATCCAGCACCGGTGACCCGCCGCCCTCAGCTCCCCAGCCGCCCGGACTTATAATTATACTCTAAGTCAGCATAGGGGAAACTGACCAATTTCAGGAGATATAAGTTGACAACGTACTATTTACACATATATGCAATATATATTATCCTCTGAGATAGCGGGGAAAGGCTGATCCAGTATCTGGAAGGCCTAAATCCGCTGCTGGCTAATTAAACAGTGTATATTATGAATATCAATACCAAATACGATGCGTGCCCCAATTTCTCCAGTAGTAATCTGATCCAATTTCGGATATACAGTCCGTTTAAACTCTTCTGTGCAGTGTTATTTGGTAATATCCTCTGTGGTGACGAAGAAGAGCCAATTCAGTAATATAATGACAGAGAGATCTACAGCATTGCAATAACAGATCTATGCCATATGCATTGCCCTCTGGGTTCCCTGCGCCAATAATATATGACTTACAGTACTCTTAAGCAGTGTACAGTCCCAGACAGTAACAGATAATGTTGGTGTTGAGAAGTATATGAACTCTGTATCGGTAGGGAAGTTTCCCCCTAATCTTTCCCCTTAACGTGCCTCTTCCCCCCTCTACAGTCACCCCAGCGTCTTTTTACTTACAAAACCTCTCGAGCATCGCCAAATTAGGCTTCAAGATCAGACCGGCGCCATTGTTTTAAATACACATATGGTTTTGCTGCGGGTAGCCCTACCTGCAATCCGTTGGCAATAATAAGAAGAGACCTACTGAACTTTCTGGACGTTTTTGAGCGCCTCCAGCTCAGCTTGTCTTACTGCTGCTAAATGCTCCAGATCTACTGCTGTGGGGACCGTCTGAGGGACCATCTGGATAGAGGGGACCATCTGATTTTCCTCATCGATGCATCGAGAAGCCGCTCATTTCAGCTCTCCGTCACGTCATCACCCCTCCTGGAGAAAGAAATACTTATTTTTAAACCATTTGCATTTACACATTTGCCCGGTGATTTTCTACTAAATCTTTATTCTCATATTGATACTTTTTTGTTCCTGTTGTTTTGAATAACTCTATGTATATATGTTGTTTTTAAACTATCTATGTAAGTCAGTAGAATGTGTTTAATTATGTGGTTACTATGTTGCAGTTTCTAGAATCCACATATTTCACTAGCGACTTAAAGGTTTTGCTGTTGCTTACATTCTTTTAACAAGGTCAGTTCAGGTGTGGTGTTTACAGATCTCCTCCCACCTCCTTTTCTTCTAATTAGAGGTAACCTTTAAAGTCGTGTTTTCAGCTGTCTACTTTAGCTTATGACTATGTGCTCAAGAGCACGAAACGCGTCAAGCTAGTCAGCCTCTCATTTTTGTATGTCTTTTTTCTATGTATTTTTCATGAAATGCTGCTTTTTAATCATGTGAATTAAAAGTTTATATTTTATTGAGTACCCACTACAAGTCGTTGCAGTTCTCCTATTTTTGTGAATTTTATGGTTAATATCAGCCACTATTATAATATATCTTCCCTCTGGGTCTTCCTCATGGTATTTTGGTACAAATTGTATATTTTTAGAAACTAATATGGCTACTTTTTTTTTTGGTTTTCCAAGAGATGCTAAAAATGTTATAGGAAATTTATTAGACATAATATCTATTTTCCATCTTTCTCCAATGTGTCTCTTGAAGACAGCATATATCTGTATGTTCCTTGTGCATTAAGTGGAATAAACTTGATTTCTTTTGAGGAGAATTAAGACGCACATTAAGAGTTAGATATCTAACCATATTTTATAATGACTATTTTTCCCCATCCCTGTCCCTCCCACTCCATGCCCTGCCGAAAATGAGTACACACAAACGTAAAACATATAACATAAAATAGCATGTTAGCCGAATATCTAAACAAGACTGTTGATCAACAATATATATACATGTTCTAAACATGATACAATCTGGCAAAATAAAGCCCGGACGGCTGATGATTATATCACTCTGATCACAGAGAAGAGGTCCCAAAACAGACCCCTGAGGTACTCCGCTCACTACCCTGGTCCAATTTGAAGCTTTACCATTTACAACAATCCTCTGTGTGCATTTTCCCTCTTTAGCTTTTTTCCATTTATATACTTATAAAAAATTTTGGGGTTAATTTTACTCTCCTTGGCAATCCTTTTCTCGTTTTCCAATTTTAATTGCCTTTTTGCAGGCTTTGTTGGCATCTTTGTATTTTATAAATGATAATGTTGATCCCTTGCTTTTATAATGTTTGAATGCCATTTTCGTGTTTTGCATTTCCTGTTTCACGATACAGGTAAGCCACATTGGTTTTGATTTGTGTCTTTTGTATTTGTTTCCCAAAGGTATATATTGGGATGTGTACTTTTGTAATGTGTGCTTAAAGGCATTCCACTTGTCTTCTGTGTTTAGTCCAGAAAACAATCGTTCCCAGTCTAAATGTTCCATTGATGCCCTTAGTCCATCAAAGTTGGCCCTTCTAAAATTAAGTGTTTTGGTGGCGTAGTTACCAATTTGCTTTTTTGCATTAATCTCAAACGAAACCATGTTATGGTCACTATTGCCCAAGTGTTCCCTTACTTTGATGTTTGAGATAAGCTGCTCATTGTTTTTTATTACTAAATCCAGACAGGCATCCATTCTAGTTGGGGTGTCTACTAATTGTGCCATAAATGTGTTATTAAGCAGGTTCAGAAACTTGCTGCCCTTAGCGGAACTAGTTGTGCCACAATTCCAATCTATATCTGGGTAATTAAAATCTCCCATGATTAGAACTTCATTCAGATTTGCAGCCTTTTCAATTTGTAATAAAAGCTGATCTTCTCCATCAATGCTAATATTTGGTGGCTTGTAGCATACACCTACAAGTAATGTGCGATTCTTTTTTGTGTCTAAGCTAATCTCCACCCACAGTGTCTCCACATCAGTTCCAGTTACGTCATGCACACCTTCCTTAATACTGGGCTTTAGTTTAGGATTTACATATAGACATATCCCTCCTCCTTTTCTATTTACTCTGTCCTTTCTAAAAAGTGAGTAGCCTTGCAAATTAACTGACCAGTCGTGGGTCTCATCCCACCACGTTTCCGTGATTCCGATTAAATCATACTGTTCAGCACTTACCAGTATCTCCAGCTCACCTATTTTGTTTGTCAAGCTTCTTGCATTTGCTAAAAGACATTTGAGATTACTACCCATTTTCTGTTTAGTTGACAAACACGTAATGCCCGCAGGTTTAATTGTATGTACCTCCCTATGATCTATGTTAACCCCACCAGCGCTTTCCTCCTCCTTTGCCATAGCTATACCCACCTTCCAATCTACTCTAGCGGCCATTGCTTCATTTTGATCTTGACCCTCCCCCCCAGAGCTTAGTTTAAAAGCTCATCTAACCCTCTAGCCATCCTAATACCGCAGCCCCCTCATCATTGAGGTGTAGCCCATCCCGTCCAAAGAGTCTGTAGCCGACTGCAAAGTCTGCCCAGTGCTCTAAGAACCCAAATCCCTCTTGCTTGCACCACCTTCGCAACCACGCATTAATCTCCCTAAGCTCCCGCTGTCTCCCTGACGTAGCGCGTGGCACTGGTAATATTTCAGAGAATATTACCTTGGAGGTCCTTTCCTTTAGCTTCTTTCCTAGTTCCCTAAAATCATTTTTAAGGACCCCCCACCTACCATTTACTTTGTCATTAGTACCAATGTGTACTATGACCGCTGGATCATGCCCAGCCCCTCCCAATAATCTGCCTACCCGGTCCGCAACATGCCGAACCCGAGCACCCGGGAGACAACATACAGTTCGGCATTCAGGGTCCTGGCGACAGATTACCCTATCTACCTTCCTAATAATAGAATCCCCTACCACCACAACCTGTCTAGCCTTCCTAGTGTCCTGGCTCCCAACTGTGCTGGAGAGGCTACTCACCTGGCTGCTAGGTGAGTCCGCCTGCCCCAGAAATGCCTCTTCTGAGCTAATCCCCCCAGCATCCTCACACAAGCTGGCAAACATGTTGGGGTGAACCAGCTCAGAACAAGCCTCCCTAGCTCTCCGACCCCTACTGCCCCTTACACAACTAACCCAGCTCTCTGCCCTAGAAACCTCTTCCCCTCCATCATCACCCTCCTCTACACTGGCCCCAGCCAATGCCTGCTCCGTGAGCAGTAAACTCCGCTCCATGTTGCTTATGTCCCTAAGTGTTGCCAGTTGCCTCTTTAGATCTAATATTATATTTTCCAAAGCAGCAACCTGCTCACATCTGCAGCAGTGGTATGGACCCTGGGGAACTTGCTCCAAGACCGCATACATGCTGCAAGACATGCACTTAGTGGCATTGTCCAACATGCTCTCTAGTGTAAACCACAAAATAAAAAATAGAATAAAGAATAAAAAAATAAAAGATTTATACTTTACCCTCCTTCTTTCCTTTTAACTCCTTCTTTGCTTCTAACTCCCACACTTAAGAAGCTTTTTCTCTTTAGAAGCTGCTCCCTTGTATTCGCCTGGCTCACTATTCGCCTGCTCCTTCCAGTTAAATGGCCTTCAAAGTAAACAGACTCCCAGAGAAGGTTAATTAACTGATTGCAAACAGCCTTGCAAACCTTTTCCCTCCAAAACATTTTTTTTTTCAACCAGCAAATGCACACAAAATAAACAGTGCTCCCCTTGCAGTAAAAATCAAAATATACTTTCCTTCTTTGCTTCTAACTCCCACACTTAAGAAGCTTTTTCACTTTAGAAGCTGCTCCCTTGTATTCGCCTGAATAGGATGTCATCTCCATGGTTTCAAGTTAGAAACGGAACAAGGCAAGGCTGCCCTTTGTCCCCTTTACTATATATCATGACACTGGAGCCCTTGGCCCAAAGGATCAGGAATAACAGAGCTATCCCTGGTCTGCTGCAGGAAGAAAAAAAGATTACGATAGGTATGTATGCAGACGATATTGCAATAACAATAAAAGATCCAATAAACTCCCTCCCATATCTTATGAATGAAATTGAAAAATACAGTTTAGTCTCTAACTATAAGCTCAATATAAACAAAACAACAGCAATGATCAAGAACATTCCAAAAATTATGAGACAAAAATTGAATACAGAATACAAATTTAACTGGTCTAACAAACAAGTAGAATATCTAGGTATACCGTATTTGCTCGATTATAAGACGAGGTTTTTTTCAGAAAACAAAATCTGAAAATTACCCCTCATCTTATAATCGAGGTCTTCTTATAATCTGAGCTCAAATTGAGGTCAGATTATAAGACAGCGATCCAGGTCCCCAGCAGAGCTGCAGTGGACCTGGATCCCCCTCTCTAACAGCAGGGGATGTCTGCGCGATGAGCGCAGACTCCCCTGCTGCCGCCCGTCACGACCGCCGGGGCTTCTATGAAGAAGCCGGGTACTTCCAGCTGTCCGTCATAATAGACTGCCGTGTCGGGCAGCATGGAGGATGTCTGCATGTATCTTGCATACATCCCCCGGCGGCCCCCACTAGCCACCAGGGAGAAACAGCTGAGGGAGGGAGCCCCCACAAAAAACAAAAAACAGGTGAGGGAGGGAGGGACAGAGTAAGAAGGGGGGGGCAGAGAAATGAGGGGGAGGAAGGGGGGGACAGAGAAACAAGGGGGGGAAGGACAGACAAGGGGAGGGAGGGGGGGAAAGAGACAGAGACAAGGGGAGGGAGGTGTGGAAAGAGACAGAGACAAGGGGAGCAAGGGGGAGACAAAGGGAGGGGGAGAGAGAGACAAGGGGAGGGAGGGGGGGAAAGAGACAGAGACAAGGGGAGGGAGGTGTGGAAAGAGACAGAGACAAGGGGAGCAAGGGGGAGACAAAGGGAGGGGGAGAGAGAGACAACACTAAGGGGGAGAGAGAAAGCTGGGGGCAAGGGAAAGAGAGAGGCAGCATTGGCACATCAAAGGAAATAAAAACAAGAAATGCATTTTTTTCATATCATTATTTTTATTAAAAACGCAATTTACATGTGAATATATACAAGTTGAACTTTTTTCCTATAGGGTAGTCTTATATTAAGGCTTTTAGTTTTTTTCCTAATGGAATATCCAAAGTTTGGGGGGTCGTCTTATAATCAGGGTCGTCTTATAATCGAGCAAATACGGTAATTATCACAGCTAATTCTAATAATTCCTTAGAAACAAACTATAATGCTACTCTTCTGCATACATTAACCTATTTGAATACCTGGAGCAAACTAGAGGTATCATGGTGGGGACACCTTAATGTTATCAAATCTTATATTTTACCTAAATTGATCTATCTATGGAGACTGGTTAAAAAAGATCCACCAATCTTTTATAAAATACACATGGTTAAATAAAAAACCAAGAATACAAAAAACAAACAAAAGAAGGATGAGTGGGATTTCCCAATATATATAAATACCACGACTGCGCCATGATAATGCATCTGTCAAAATGGTATACAATTACATGGGCTAAAGAGGCATGGTACCATCTGGAAAGAGATGATACAAAAATAGACAGCCTTGCCTATCTGATGTGGGTAGAGAGGAAGGGGAATTGGTATAAAAATAGAGTTAAAAATAGACTGATACTGGGACTCCTGAACTTCTGTCGTAAGTTTAGGAAAAAGGAAGAGATATATGGAATAGCTTTAGCCGATTCCCCTATCGGTGTTCTGGAATTGAACATACCGGATATGAAAGTCAATGATTGGCAAGAAAAAGGCCTCTATAAATTTGGCCAACTAATATATGATAAAAACATAAAGTCCTTTTCCCAATTGGAACTAGAGTTTTCGCTATCAAATAAAGAGATCTTTAAATATCCCAGGATTAAGGGATATATCCAAGCAGAATTAAAAAAACAACAAAAATAAACAAATATTAATGCAATCAGATTTAGAAACCTTATTAACATGCAACCCAAATCTGACGAAAGTCAAGAAGTCGGTATTATTAAACAATAAAAATCAAAATAACAACTTCCCAGCAAAAGATAAATGGGAAAAGGAAATAGCTAAAGAGATTACGACAAAAGAATGGGGCACAATTATGTCTAATTTGACCAAGGTATGCCACTGTGCAAATTTAATATAACTTAAGTATAAGATAAATAATAGATGACACCTTGTCCCAGAAAAATTTAAAAGGATGTACCAGTCACCCGCGGACGTCTATTGGAGATGTTTAGGGGAGTCGGGTACATACACACATATATGGTGGAGTTGTAAGGCTCTTAAAGATCTATGGAGACTGGTCACAGATATAATGATAACTCTGGAAATAGATATAGATTCCCCAAAACTAGAGAACTATTTATTATATCTAAAATGGCCTAGGACAACTCCTGTAAAAGAATATTTAGCTACACATATCCTTATTGCAGTAAAGATACTATTGGCTAGAAGGTGGAAACAAACAGAAGTCCCAACATGGGAACAGGTTAAAACTCAAATAAAATTCCAGCTTCATATGGAAAGAGGTTTAAATCAAGGTAAAAAGGCACTCATGTCAGAAGAAGCTTGGCAAATGTGGATCCAAAGCTATGGCACAGAGGAGACATAAAATAGCAGGAAAACACTCAGGAATTGTAAATAGCCACAAGAGAGAAAGATTCAATAAGGTTACTAAGGAAAAGGAAACAAAAATAGATAAAACACACACACACACACACACACACACACAAAGAAGAAATAGAACTAACCCCTTCAACCCCTATAGGACGATACAACATAAAAAGAAAATATAGTAATTATATATGTACTAAAAGAATAAGAATTAACAACAGAAATATGCCCTCGAGAAGACTTTGCGACATAAAGTGTTTTAGATATATGTTCACTGTTATGTTGGTATGTATATTCGGTTTGGCCTCCTGGGAATGGATATGTTTCTAATATACACTTACTCTATATATAAGTAATACAATTGGTGATAAGAGGTAACATGAAAGTTACAGTAAATCAGCTATACTTCAACCAATATCTATAAAAACGGGAGTCCATATGAACTTTCCTTATATCATCACCATATAAATACATGCTTGACTGTTGCTATACTTTATATCGGAGGCCAAAAACTGTTAGTGTCATGTTTGTCTTGTAATGTGAAATGTATTTTGTATGTAATTTTTTCTATATTTGCAATAATAAAATGTAAAAAAAAAAAAAAAGCTTGTTGTTTTCCCATCCCAAAGGGGGGCATGCTTCCAACAATTACCCCAGTAATTGCTATTGCGGATATCTGTTGCCTTGAACTCAAGCTGTCGGATGTTACGAGTATTAAAGTTTCTACAGATTGTTCTTAAAGATTTAAGACCCTTCCTTTCTTTTCCTTCCTGACTCTAACTTTTAATGATAGGCGGAAATGGAGAAAAAAACTAAAACAAAACATTCCTCTTATCTAACTATCTAATGCGTGCATTTTTTGCCCCTTCTTTTCCATTCTTCTTTATTATAAATATATAGTGGTGTCATATGTGTATGTATATATGTACATATAAGTAAAAGAGTAATAAAATATTTTGTGATTTTTTTCCCTTTTCCCCACCTTATTCCATCTGTCTCTCGACCCAGAGATTTTTGTAACCTTATACTTCCTTTTTTTTCTTGCTGGTCTTCTCTCTATTTAATTTTAAACAGATGTCTAATTTGTATCCATATTTGTTCAATTATACTAGATCCACTTTTCTCCCACATAACAATATATCAGCCCGTCTAAACATGCGTAGAATAATAAAGTGTCTGTGGATGTTCCCCCTTCCCCTCCCAAAATAAAAAAAAAGGAAATTAATCTTTTTTAGACAATCTAGTAAGTGCCCTTTATTTAAATCGAAATATATTTTAGTGTCTTCATAAAATTTTACATCTAAAGTTGAAAAATTCAATATAATATCTTGTGATTATTACAGCCCTTTATCACCATTTTCCCTTTCTAATTTATTCCCTTTCTTTTCTCCTTTTTCCCCCTTTCTACATTTTATCCCCCTCTTCTCCTCCCTTCCCCCTACCCCCCATAGTGCCTATGTTTAAATATTATTTAATTAGTCCCTAAAATTATAACATAATTCAATACAAATTACTTATTTCCTTCAAAGTGCTTGATTAAAGTTACACGCAGTCTGTTTCCTTTGGGTCATCATAAACAAAACACCTCAGTAGAATTATAGCCTTATATAAACCGTTCATCTCTTATTCAGTATAGACAATTTTTTTTCTCTTAAAAAGAAAAATTTATATCATTCTAATGTCCATGGGTATCTCCCTCTTCTCCTCTCCCTACCCCATTCAGACGGAGAGAGAGAGGCAGAGGGGGAGGTGGAAGAAAAAAAAAATCCTCCTCCATTGTCCCAAACTTATCCTTCATTTGGTTTCATTCATCTTTTATCTGGTGTGGATAGTTTTTTCTCCTGTAGCCATTTGTGCATTTTTTCTGGAGAGTCTAAGCCAAAATAATTTTCCTCGTAAGTTAGGAATACCCGGGTTGGAGATCCCCATTTATATCTTATTGCATTATTTCGTAAGATTGTTGTGAATTGAGCAAAAGTACGTCTTTTCATTCTTGTGTATAGTGAATGTCTGGGAAGATTTTGAGGTCTTCATAGGGGGGTTGCCAGTCTTTTTCTCTATATGCCTTCATTATGTGATCTTTATTTTTAGTATTTGTACATCTTATTATAATATCTCTAGGTCAGTCTTGTTTACTAGTTGGAATTCTTCCTATTCTGTGGTATCTGTCCCATATGTGTTCAGTAGATTGGGGGGACAGCTTCATTTTTGCAAAGTATTCAAGAAGGTATTTCTCCAGGTCTTTTCCTACTATATCTTCAGGAATACCTCTAATTCTCACATTTATTCTTCGATCTGTCTTCGATTTCTGCTAATTTATGTTGCAAGCTTTCAATTTTTTTTTCATTTTGAGTAATGTTTTCCTGTATTACGGGGACTTGTGTTTCCAGGTGGACTAACCTGTTGTCCATTTTTTCAAGTTTTTGTATAATCGTTCGAACCTCCTTTATTATTTCATGGACATTTGTTTCAATTTCATGTTTAATTTTTTTCAAATTGTTGGTCAAGAGCTAATTTGAGGAGATCATGTATGGTAGTTTGCTCCATTAGGTCGATCTTTTTTTCGGTCATGTTTAGTGATTCACTTGTCTTAGATATGAAAGTTGAGTCTTCTGGATTCAGATTTTCCGTATCTGGTTTAGTATTTGATGGGGGTAAAAAAGATAGGTGTTTTCAAATTTTGCTTCTCTCTTATCTTTCTTTGTTGGGAGTTTGGCCTCCGTGTTGGCTGCCATGATATTTACTATTTTCCCTTTTTTATCCTCTCTCTCCCCTCTTCTTCCTCCTATCATGTTCCTGAGGAGTAATGACTTCGGGGAGTATATCAATAGGGTAAAGTTGTTAAAAATTTGGATATTGATTTTCATCGATTAAATCGAGTATTTTTATTGTTTGTAAATTATTGTATAGCTTTAGGGGAACAGTTATATCGATTATATCGAGTATTTGTATTGTTTGTAAATTATTGTATAGCTTTAGGGGAACAGTTATCTCTTTGCTTCCTTTCTTGCTTTTCTCCTGTCTTCCCTTCATTCCTTGTGAAAGAACAAGTGTTTTTCACCTTTTATCTTTCTTTAAATTGGAGACTCCAAATACACAGATATAACATCAAATTGTATTCTTCTGGGCAAAACTAAATGATTTTCACATCTCCAGCCTTTCGGTCCTATAGACCCCTAAGGTCCCTCTTAATCTGCTTGCATTGGCTTAAAAATTGGGACTCAGGGGTACATTTAGCAGGAACACAAAGGGCACAGAGTACTGATAGGTCAGTTAGGTGCGCAGATGTATTATGAGTTGCTATAGATCGATCATGATTTTAACTTCACCTTGAATAAATAGAGGCAACAGATCTCTAGTTTGGTTTTCCTAGCCCCTTGGGTTTGGGGGGGGAGATCGCAGCCCCAAAAGACAATACAAATAGTTTCACCAGTTTGAATCCGAAGTACTGTCTCTCAGTAAGTAAATGTAGGAGAGCATAATAGACTCTGATCTATCCACTTAGCCTCCTGAAATCATTGAGGGGAGGGGAAAAAAACACACAAAAGTTCTGTCCTGGCTTATTCAGCCCCCAGGTTTTAATAGAAAAGTCAAAACAACAGCAAACACAGCTCCCTTCTCTTCCCTTTGCCCTTTTCTTAGCAGCTGTTAAGTATTGATCACTCTTAGCTTTTCCTTTAGGAACAATATGATATGGAGGAATTGCGTTGCTTTAAGTATTTCTGCATATTCATCCCGATTTTTTTCCTCAGATTTTGGTGAAATACACCTGCATATAGATACATTAATATAAAAATTTCTTATCACTTATCTGTTTTTTTGTTCATTTGTTGGTGCCCCCATTAGAAGTCTTTTTCAGTAGCATTTTAATTATTTTGCTATTCATCCACTCATCTTTCCCGCCGCTGGCGTCCACATGCTTAAAAAAAAAGAGTCAGTTTTTGATTTAGTAGGTCATCAGGTCAGGAGCTAAATAGTAATTAAACTTGCTTAATTTCCCACCGGGTCTTCTAAAGCCGGATCTCGGATCACAAATTCAAATGCATGTGCCAGTTTTCTTTAGACCTGGCTAATTAATGTAGTTCTCCGTCTCTCCGTCTCTCTCGTCCTCATGGGTATAGTTTCATCCAACCAGCGCGAACCTCGCCATGCCTCGCGTCCTCATGTCCTCACGTCTGCGTCATCCCCTGCAGTCGATTGCCCCTAAAATTGTGTAGCACTATTTTTTAATACAAGAGTTGAAAGACCGTTTGTACTGTTCGTACCGAATAATGAACTAATGAGGAAAATATGTTTTGAAACTTAATACTTTAGTGCTTTGTATGGTCTTTTTCTTATGCTTTTACAAAATAAAAAAAAATGATAACAGAAGTAGATATTTCAAGCAGTCCAAATATCTCTTATATATTTTATTTAATTAAATACTCATTTTTGTAATGCTCTCACATGATTACTATATATAACAGTGAAAGGGACCAATTCGTCTTAGGTTTCTATCAGCAGTCTCTGGTATACGGCAATGTATCACTCTGATTTGGATTCACGTGGTGGGAGTTGGAAACACATCAGCGAACGCGTTCGGAGAGTAACTCAAGTCTGACACAGAGGTCGTTCGTTAAGTAACTCTAAAGTTTATTGTAAAGACAAGCACTTATATAGAAGCAACAAGGCGTTGGCTGGCGTAAGTATTGGGCAGACTAGATGGACCGTATGGTTTTTATCTGCCGACACATTCTATGTTTCTATGTTTCTATGTAACATAATTGGGGGACAAAGAAAAGGGGAGTGGACATAGAATACATACATGTTACAAATAGTTGTATAATTAACTAACAGTAATCTATCTATGGTTCTACTAAGGGTTACAAAACTCCAGAGATGCAGACACAGGATATGACCCCTAGGTCATTTCTCCTATACATCTTTTCCTCTAACCTAGGCTTGACACATATAATGTCTGGCATCATTAAGTTGATTACATAGAAAGGAGACTGACTGTCAATGTGTGTAGATTATGTGATAGACACAGACAAAGAATGTGCTCCTTCCAATAGGGGAGGGGGGTTTAACCCTTCCATGGAGTTAACTCTTCCAATGCTGAATTAACTCATGTTATGTGTTAACACAATAAATATAAATTTACCCTAACAGTTCCACTCTTTCATCCATTACAACATAATGGATAACCATGAAGACAAGATCACTGTTTCTACAGGTTTTCTCTTTACAGATTTCAGGGCCTTAGCATTGATGCATTTAGCACACTTTCTAGTTATATAAAAGGCACCTATAGATACTATTACTAAATCAATGCACATAACTATCTTATTTCCCATATCTCCTAACCATGAGCATATTCCAAATGTCCAATCAAAACCTGTGGCCTACCTGTTATCTGAAACCACATCTCTTATATATAACTACTTTTAGATAAAATTGGAGTGGTCTGATAAATTAAAACAACATATGCAATGAAAAATCCCACATCCATAATAAAACTTTAATAACCCACTATGGCTGTCCTGTTTTACCGGACTGCCTCAGGACAATACTGACATCTAACATTAACTCTTTAATAACTTGCGAGATTAGGTTTAGACCTTTGGCGACTGAGCAGACCTCGGCTTCGCTAAGCAGAGATATTGGACATAGTATCTCTCTCTTAAATATGGAAGGCCTGCTATAACTAAATATGTTACATAATGTTACATAATGGCATGACCTGATGACACAAAAACACATGTGGTCACAAAACTAAATTAAATATCTATTGTTCATTGCTCCTCTTACCCTGCGTAATAAAACCCCTAAGGTTATTAGTTATCAATTCTCTAAAGCCAATAGATGCATGTAAAAATAAAACATATTAATCCGGAGTTTGATTCCCAAGGACTGTTATTGGCTGAATACTTTACGGACTTAAAGCAAAACTGAGAACATGCATTCAGAACACACAAAATGGCATGCATTCAGAACACAAAGCGGCCGTCAGACGAAATGGCTGCGGACAAAACAATATGGTCTCCCATCCACGACATAACTCCAGAGGCCCCTACAGTCCATATAATATTCATACTGTTCTCCCCTTTTATTCTTAGAAATTGACATTGTCTGTTTTTAAGGATAACCATCAGAAGTTGCCTGGTCAACATAATCATTGTATCCAAGGTTATAAGGCACACTTCCTCGATTACACACATTGGTAGGACATCCAGCTTAGTTGCACTGTAAGCTTCCATAATGGGGAATATTTGAGCAGTGTTTTCCATTCTTCACGTAGGGGCATGATGTCAGTGTTCAGGATGCACTTGAGGATGAGACCCTTGAAACAAACAACATAAACCCAGACAATTAGCAACACTGATCTCACACATGCCAAACCACTTACAAGTTTCGCTCCAAGTGATCCTAGCCAATTTCCCAGTCCCAGGGGATCTCACAGATTACCTTTGAACACTTTTTAACCTACTTCTCAAATCCATAATCCTTCTTGATTAAACTCTCTTAGAAAAACTAACTTATTTTAAAGTATCTGAGAAGCTACCTAACATTCTCTATACAAAATTTCACAAATACAATTTCTTTACGGGTCGACTCAATTGTGTTTGATAGAGTCAGTCAGTCTAATTGTTAAATCTGAAAATCTCACTATACTCTTAACAGACCCATAATATCACAATTAAACAAATCTTTACCACAAAGATTACAAATCATCAATAACAATTTTATACATATGTTATCAATGAAAATATACTTCCCAACAATGATGATCTCATGTAGACTGTTGTATCTGTTGTAGACTCCTGGTTGATTTCTTTGCGAGTTACCCTTAGGGTGACGACTCGGCTTATGTTGGCTAGTGGTCAGGGATTATTATGCCCATCCAGACACTAACATGCTGCTCCTTTGTTGGCCTGTTTGTCAGTACAGGAATGTGCTTTATGCAAATAAAGGAGGAGGGTGGTTTCAAACGAGCACTGGATGGCACAATATTACTGGGCACTGACTGGCACAATATTACTGGGCACTGACTGGCACACTATTACTGCGCACTGACTGGCACAATATTACTGGGCAATGACTGGCATACTATTACTGCGCACTGACTGGCACAATATTACTGGGCACTGACTGGCACACTATTACTGCGCACTGACTGGCACAATATTACTGGGCACTGACTGGCACACTATTACGGCGCACTGACTGGCACAATATTACTGGGCACTGACTGGCACACTATTACTGCGCACTGACTGGCACAATATTACTGGGCACTGACTGGCACACTATTACGGCGCACTGACTGGCACAATATTACTGGGCACTGACTGGCACACTATTACTGCGCACTGACTGGCACAATATTACTGGGCACTGACTGGCACACTATTACTGCGCACTGACTTGCACAATATTACTGGGCACTGACTGGCATACTATCACTGCGCACTGACTGGCACAATATTACTGGGCACTGACTGGCACACTATTACTGCGCACTGACTGGCACAATATTACTGGGCACTGACTGGCACACTATTACGGCGCACTGACTGGCACAATATTACTGGGCACTGACTGGCACACTATTACTGCGCACTGACTGGCACAATATTACTGGGCACTGACTGGCACACTATTACGGCGCACTGACTGGCACAATATTACTGGGCACTGACTGGCACACTATTACTGCGCACTGACTGGCACAATATTACTGGGCACTGACTGGCACACTATTACTGCGCACTGACTTGCACAATATTACTGGGCACTGACTGGCATACTATCACTGCGCACTGACTGGCACAATATTACTGGGCACTGACTGGCACACTATTACTGCGCACTGACTGGCACAATATTACTGGGCACTGACTGGCACACTATTACTGCGCACTGACTGGCACAATATTGCTGGGCACTGACTGGCGCAATATTACTGGGCACTGACTGGCACACTATTACTGCGCACTGATTGGCACAATATTACTGGGCACTGTATCAATGTGTGTGTGGGTTAAGTGTGTGTGTGTGTGAGTGGGGTAAGTGTATGTATGTGAGTGTGTGTATAAATGTGGATGTGTGTGGGGGTTAAGTGTATGTATGTTTGTGAGTGTCTGTATAAATGTGTATGTGTGTGGGGTAAGTGTATGTATGTGAGTATGTGTGTATAAATGTGTGTGTGGGGTAATTGTGACCGTGTGTGTGGGACGGGGGGGGGGGGGGTAAGTGTGACTGTGTATGCATGTGTGTGTTTGTAGTTAATGTGACCACTACACATTAGTGTAAAATATGCTCTTTAATAAAGTTGAAGTGTCTCTGCGTACAGTCCCTGTGTCCGTGGGATTGCGCTATTGCGCATGTGCCCCACGGACAGCCGTTGGGACTTGGAACGCAGAGACTCCCTCCAGCCCAAAGAAGAAAAAAAAAAAAAAGCCGGTAGAGGCACTGGGTGGGGGAGATCTAAAGATCCCCCCTCACCAGCCCTCTGCTCGGCATGCTCTGCTAGATCTCGGGAGGGGGCGGAGCTAACCCTGCTTCACAGGGAGCCATTAAGCATGGAGCCTGCTTTAAGCATGGGGAGCCCGAGCAGCACCTTCTCTTGCTGACCTGGGCTCCCAGTGAAGCAGACGCTGATCTGCTTCACAGGGTGGGGGCGGAGCTACACTGCTCAGCCGGTTAGCTCCGCCCCCTACCTGTATCCACCTTTGAAGGCAAAGGAAGGGGAGGGATGGGAGAGAGAGACAGGGGCAGGGGGGAGAGACAGAACAGGGGGAGGGGGAGAGACAGAACAGCTGGAGGGGGGAGAGAGAGAGATACAGAACAGGGGTTTAGAGAGGAAGAACAGAGGGAGGGAGAGAGAGACAGAACAGGGGGAGAGAGACAGACAGAACAGGGGGGGAGAGAGAGACAGAACAGGGGGAAGGGGGAGAGAGAGACAGACAGGGGGAAGGAGGGAGAGAAAGACAGAACAGGGGGAGGGGGAGAGACAGAACAGCTGGAGGGGGAGAGACAGAACAGCTGGAAGGGGGAGAGATACATACAGAACAGGGGGTAGAGAGAAAGAACAGAGGGAGGGAGAAAGAGACAGAACAGGGGGAAGGGGGAGAGAGACAGACAGTACAGGGGGGGAGAGAGAGAACAGGGGGGGAGAGACAGAACGGGGGGGGGAGAGAGAGACAGAAAAGGGGGGAGAGACAGTACAGGGGGGGGAGAGAGACAGAACAGGGGGAAGTGGGAGAGAGAGACAGACGGGGAGTGAGGGAGAGAAAGACAGAACAGGGGGAATGGGGAGAGAGAGACAGAACAGGGTTAGAGATACAGAACAGGGGGGGAGAGACAGAACAGGGGGAGAGAGAGAGACAGGGGCAGGGGGGAGAGAGAGACAGGGCTGGGGGGAGAGACAGAACAGGGGGAGGGGGAGATACAGAACAGATGGAGGGGGAGAGACAGAACAGCTGGAAGGGGGAGAGAGAGATACAGAACAGGGGGCAGAGAGAAAGAACAGAGGGAGGGAGAAAGAGACAGAACAGGGGGAAGGGGGAGAGAGAGAGACAGAACAGGGCTAGAGAGACAGAACAGGGGGGGGGAGAGAGACAGAACAGGGGGGGAGAGACAGAACAGGGGTGGAGAGAGACAGAACAGGGGGGGAGAGAGAGACAGAACAGAGGAAGGGCAGGCAGGGGGGAGAGAGAGACAGGGCAGGGGGGAGAGACAGAACAGGGGGAGGGGGAGAGACAGAACAGGGGGGAGAGAGAGACAGAACAGAGGAAGGGCAGGAGAGAGACAGAACAGAGGAAGGGAAGGAGAGAGACAGAATAGAGGGAGAGAGAGAACAGGTATGGGGGAGTTAGAGAGAGACAGACAGGGCAATGAAGAGGAAAGGGACAAACATGGGAAGGCAGAGAGATACATACATGGGGGGCGCCATGGGGGAATCCCGCACAGGGCGCCGGAACACTTAAGGCCGGCCCTGCTGACAGATTTCTCGAGCAAATTCTCCTGCGCAATCGCAGGAGAATTTACTCATTGCGCATGCGCACAAAGTTACAGCTGATCACTCGTAAGTACTGTAAAGACTGCGCATGTGCGAGCGGAGCGACGCTACCCACCTCCCGCCCCCTTCACACCACGCTAAGGTGGTAAGTAACACGGGGGGACGGGACATAAGGGGGCAACATAGGGGCAAGCACCCTGGCGAGGGGGCAGCCTTGAGGGCTGCCTCATCTTGATGGGAGTTGTGATCCCCCTGCTGCATCAATAATACAGCAGGAGGATCACAATTCCATCAAGATGAGGCAGCCCTCAAGGCTCCCCCCCTCACCAGGGTGCTTGCCCCTATGTTGCCCCCTTATGTCCAACCCCCCCCCCCCTCCAAATATGTTCTAGCGCCCGTTAATTTAACGGGCTTAATTATATAAAGAATTCACAACTGATGCAATGTTCTTCATCAAAATTATTGACAACAACAAATGTATCTCTTGAATTAAACAAAATATTATCATAACCATAGCACAGAAAATAATTTCTCCCCCATTCCCCTCCCCTCACAAAAAAATACTTTTGCAGCCACTGCTACAACTCTCTTATCTGCAATTAGACTAGCAGATAGAAGGGGACACAAAGGGGGGTTTCTGGGTGAACTTTTCTCTCTCTTTTTCATACACACCAAAAACTGTCTTAATTTATCACATTAACTCCTACAAGTCCAAAACCACAGCATGTTTAAGAACATGACACTTGCTAATTCTTTCCACTAATCACTGACATTCTCATCTATTACAAACTTGTCTTGTATCTAAAATGTTAAACAAGATCTCAATATTCTCTCACCATGTATCACATGGGGTACTTTGCCTTAATTATAACAAACATTAGAATGCAACAAATACCATGTATATATTTACTGTATATAAACATGTTAGAGGTGTTAGCGCTGTATTTATTTAGATATCTATTGTGCTCCAGCTGGCAATGTGATTTTCCTATAGTTCGAACATTATATTCATGTATCACCAACCATATAAGTAGCGCTGTAAAAATAATTCTGGTCACACTAAAAAGATAAAACAATTACAGTATATGCAAGTTATTATATTTGATGGGCAGGGGATTCCTTTAAAAATACTGATCAATATTTTTCAGTATAAACTAAAAACTCTGCCTCTTATTGCTATATACCATTTATTTCCTTCTCAAATTAATATTGACTTGTAAATCCTAACTGTCATTTTCTTAGCCCATTACGTCTTCTCTTTTTACTTATGTGCAACATGACCTCTGACCTTTTACAAAATAGAAAAACCATCTAACTCCAGCACTCTGCCAATTCCACGGCCCACAAAGCCTTTAACAGCTTATCCTTAAACACAAAATTCACTCCTTAACAAAAGTCCTTCCAAACTACATAAAAATGATATACTTGTCAAGACACCTAAATACAAAAAGGAAGAATGTACCCTAAACAAATAAACATTTCTAATAGGTAACATGTAAAACCTGTTAAATGTTTAGAGTCTTTAAACAAGTATTAGTGTCCTTTGCTAGAACATACAGCTATAACCTGAGCCAGTATTATAAAATATCCCAAAAGATATACAACTGGGAAGATTCACAGCAAATAACATTGATACAGTAATAGAGAATATTTCTTTTTACCCTCAGAATTTTGCAAAATGCCTCTGAATATGTTTGGATTGAATAAAAATAACCCTTAACAAAAATCAAATAATGGCATTTATCAAATTTTTTGCAGCTGTTATACTATCCACTGGATTGATCATGTATATTTAACACAATGTCCAAGAAAGACCTTGGGTATTATATGACTCTTACTGTTTTACACACAAATATTTTTATTTTTCTTACTTAAAGATACAGTTACACAAATGCAGTAGTAAATTAATTCCAAAACAATGCATACCACTAATATTACTGACTATGCCAAAGTAAAACAACTCTGCAACTTTTCTTACCAAAAATAACACAAAACTTCAGTAACTTTTGTTAATTTTCTGCTAGAACTCAATTACTATAAAACTTCTCATCACACTGATGAATATAACCCAGAAGACGGTCCCTTGAAAATCACTCAAAAAATGATACTATCGGCATAACGTGCCTATTTATATTGAGCGCTCTTTGAGTAATCCATAAGATACTTCTTCTGTACTCCACTAAATATAAAACACTTGCTTTTGTTACATCTCTATAAAACATGACTGGTGCTTTGGGGCTGTTGACACAAAACTAGGACATGTCTCTACTCTTGTGGTAAAATATTAGAGACTTTTACTGTAACACTATTGCCCATTTGTGCAGACATCACTTATAAAGATACAATCGTATCTTATAGAATAGCAGTTGCAAAAATTACTTATGCAAATATTTAAACAATAACGACAATTCTCCTAATGACAACATTAAACCTAATATGCCACAGCTTCTATGGTCTTATCAACTTGCACAGCTAACATATCCAAAACACCAAGATACAGTGTACTTGGGAGTTACAGACATGAGACTCTAATCTTCAATATGTTTTACAGAAGGATCTGTATCCTCTGTTACACAGCTTCAGTTCAGAACTATTGTCTTCTTACTTATAAATGTGTCCCAGACACACTAGACTGAACACTCTTATATTTCAGATTAACAATGCAATGTTATAATACTCATATATATACTCACATTCAATTTCTACTGTAACCTTAAAACACTTTGTACTGATTGTAAGACAAATCAAACATATCTTATGGCCACAGACACAGCAGTTAATTCCTTATCTGACAATGTGCATGCTGTGCTGTACTGTGGGGGCTTTGAGCAAACAGGGAGTGCTGGACACAGCGACTCTGGATTAGCTTTCTGTGGGACAGGACTCTTAGGTTAAATAGATTTACCCTTGTTAATACGAGTTCTACCTTGTAATTCAAAATACTCCACCACATGATCCCACATACACTTGACATATTCTACATTCAACCACTAGTTAGTATGTATAAACAGAAGTGGATGTCTGCTCCTGTAAGCAATATACCATTAGTCATTTTCTTCAAATATTTAACCATACCTCTGGGATTTACATAGGGGTCTGGGCATCCTTTTGTCCGTCCTTTGACAACATTTGGATCAACTGATTGCAACACAACCTGATCTCCCACAGTTAGAAGTGGTACATGTGATTCTATCTTTCCCTGTTCTGTCTCTAGTGCATCTCAAGCGCAGGGATCTCCCCCCTGTTCCCCCTCTCTGAATCTGAAGTCATAGAAAACTTTGCAGCTTCTGTCTGCAGCTTATTCTGTGCTCTCGTACAGGGGGAATCTGCTTAGAGGACAAATAACTTGGGGTTTCTGTGATAGAGCTACAGCAGTTAATATTTTAATTAACTCATCCTTTAATTTACCTTTCACAGATGTTTCAGTTGATAAATCACTGACTGTCTGTCCCATTATGTTACAAACCAACCCAACTAAAGAATATAACAATTTATCAATACACAGTTTATATAACAATTTTGTGCACTTAATTGATGCTCACCTCTCACCACGGAATATGTAAAAATTCAATGTACAATTTAGAAAATGAATGCCGTAATTCTATATTATCAAAACACCCTGGTTTTATTTAACACCCTGGAACTGCATCAAGGGTTTCACTGAAAAACTATCAGTGATTTAGAGCCTTTTAATATTATTGGACTATCCTCAATAATGACTCTCTATTAGCCGGTACAACATCAGCTTATACTGGAAACTACCTCAGTATTTTAATAACTATTGCTAGCACAACCTTAACAATTAGTTATTAGACAGTTGCAATTTGTCTCCATTAGCTGATACAACATCAGCTTATGCTCCATACAGGGATTTTTTATTTCTTTATTTTTATAAACCAGAGACTTTCACAAATTAATAATTCAGAGAAACACGGGTAAGTCAGAGATGTATAATAATACACATGTACTCACCAGGCCTGTCTGAATCCCACTTTTGACAACAAATTGAAAGGGACCAATTCGTCTTAGGTCTCTATCAGCAGTCTCTGGTATACGGCAATGTATCACTCTGATTTGGATTCACGTGGTGGGAGTTGGAAACACATCAGCGAACGCGTTTGGAGAGTAACTCAAGTCTGACACAGAGGTCGTTCGTTAAGTAACTCTAAAGTTTATTGTAAAGACAAGCACTTATATAGAAGCAACAAGGCGTTGGCTGGCGTAACATAATTGGGGGACAAAGAAAAGGGGAGTGGACATAGAATACATACATGTTACAAATAGTTATATAATTAACTAACAGTAATCTATCTATGGTTCTACTAAGGGATACAAAACTCCAGAGATGCGGACAAAGGATATGACCCCTAGGTCATTTCTCCTATACATCTTTTCCTCTAACCTAGGCTTGACACATATAATGTCTGGCATCATTAGGTTTATTACATAGAAAGGAGACTGACTGTCTATGTGTGTAGATTATGTGATAGACACAGACAAAGAATGTGCTCCCTCCAATAGGGGAGGGGGGTTTAACCCTTCCCTGAAGTTAACTCTTCCAATGCTGAATTAACTCATGTTATGTGTTAACACAATAAATATAAATTTACCCTAACAAACAGAATTAATCACTTGCTTGTGGTATTATATTTAAAATAGTTGTTTACTCACGTTGTGTAGTCATATTATTTACTCATGATAAAACCTTTTTTTCCCTTCTCTTTCTTTCTCAACACTCTCCCCTTTAATTTAGGGCTCACAACTCCCGATATCATATTTGGGAGTTTAAATACAAGATGTGCAGGTTTTACTCTAGAGGACACAAACCATTTAAGGGTGGAAAGCCACCTGGTGTTGTATGTTATATTTAAATGTAGTTTCTTTTGTAATTTCATGAGGGTCTACTTTTCAGATCAGTTAACATATAAGACAGCTGGAACTCTTACATTTTTAATGTTTAATATACAGGTCATTAACATTCCCCAGAGAAGGGAAGCACTCATTGAAGTGGAAAAGTAGATTTTTGTGGCTTGCAAGAAACTCATTATAAACACCAAGGCACCTTGCGTCTAAAGAATAAGGTTTTCCAATAACAGAACATTCCTCACTGGCATAAAAAAGAGGGGTAGTATGTATGATTTTAAACAATGTAAAAAATGAGGAAATATATAAATGGGTTTATGCAGAGGGCAAGATTTTTTCTTATTTGTAAATTAAATGACCAAAAATCCTCAGTGTTGAACTTTTATGCCCCAAACAAAAACAAATTCCTTTTTAAATGGAATACTTAATAAAATTCAGGTATTTGGTGCAGGGAACAATCCTATGTTTGGGAGACTTCAAATGCTTGGCAGACACCTATATGGACAAGAAGTCCCCAGGAATAGGAAAACTAACCCTAATGTTAAATCCATGGCAAGGCCTTTCAAGAGACTCTGGCCAGGTTCAAACTATGATATTTGGCAAACTCTAAAGCCGCTTGGTCGTGAATACACATATTTTTCGCATCAGTATAATTCGTATTCACATTTGGATATGATTCTGACTAAGGAATTAGAAATGAAAGACTGCACTTAAGTCAACATAGGGTTCTTCAGTTGGTCAGATCATGATCCAGTAACAGTTGAGGTTAAAAACTCTGATAACTTGAGAGACATACAATGGAGAATTAAGTCGTTTTTGTTACTAAATGAGCAGAATCTAGCAGAATTGGAGAGATGGGCAGAGGAATATTTTAAGGAAAACTGGAACAACACATCCACTGCAGCTAATGCATAGTGTGCATATAAATGCATTACCAGAGGTCTACTGATGATGGTGGATAGCCACACTAAGGAAATGGGGAAGAGTAACAAATCAAAATTGAACTTTATATATTAAGTTTAACTAATAAATTAAATCCAGACCCTGTAATTGCAAATAAGACATAAAATCATTTCTGATAATTACAGCCAACAAAACCTTGATTAGATTCCAAAAGAAATGATATTATATGGGGAATCGAGTAGATAAACATCTAACAAGTCAACTCAGGATAAATCAGGCCAAGTCAAGAATTATTGAGAACAATACAGAAATGGGCATTGTTCTTAGCCCTAAGGATATAGGAAAGGCCTTTGAAAAGTACTACTCTTCTCTGTATAGCATTCCATTCCAAATGCAAGACAGAGTTGTAAAAAAATAACTCAAAGAGATTAACATGGGTGCATTAAAAACCAGAAAAAATCGCTTGATTCCCCTATTTCTGAAACAGAGGTTAAAGCTGCTATTTCAGGATTAAAACTGAACAAAAAACCTGGCCCTGAGGGCTTTTCAAACCAATTCTACAAACAAAATAGTAATAATATCCATTTTTGACTGAACTTTTTTTTTTATAAGGGGAAAGACGTAAATAAATTCCCCAATGAAATGCTGCAGGCTACAATTATTCCCATCCTAAAGCCAGATTAAAATCCCATATATGCATCAAATTATAGGCCTTCTCCATAATTAACTCCAACATCAAGCTATATTCATCACTTCTGGCCAATCGAATAAAACATATTATTCATCAAGACGAAGTGGGTTTTGTTCATAATACATTTAGGAATAAAAATACTAGGTAAATGTTGGATTTCATTGATTGGGCTGAATCTAGGGACACCCCCATGTTGGCCCTTTCTCTGGATTCTAAAAAAGCATTTGACTGGGTCAACTGGGAGATTCTGGAATAGGTTTTAAAGATATGTAACTTTGGGAAAAATATGATAAATGCTGTAATGGATGGGTATTGTAATCCAGCAATTGTCATGGGCCAGGGTTTCAAATCAGAAAGTTTCACTATACAAAATGGCACTCGACAAGGCTTGATCCTTCACCCTTTTTCTATACATAGTGACTCTTGAACCCCTATTATGTAGGATTAGACAAGGTAGGACAAAATCAATACAAGTTTTCTGCTTAAGCTGATGACATTATCCTAACTTTGACATCTCCACATTCGTCAGTGGAAGAAGTGATTAAAGTTTTGGACATTTATGGTAGAATGTCCAATTACAAATTGAATATTGAAAAATCTCAAGACCTGACTTTTGCTATGAAAACAAATGATAAAAAAAATCCTTAAACAAAGCTGCTCTTTCCAATGGTCTACAAAAGTCATACCATATTTGGGAATTATGATTCCCCAGAATATGTGTAGATTATTGGATTGTAACTACTCTAATTCAATTAGGGAGATGCCAAACCAATTAAAAAACTTGGGCAACCTACTTATCCCATGGATTGGCTATTTAAACATAATTAGTAGACATTTGCATTCGTTTTCGGACTAATGCATTTTCATCCGAAAATAGCATTTTCGTCCATTCGTCCAAAAAAAGAATAACTAAAATGCTAAACTAACGAAAGACGAATGAACGAATGGTTAATAAACTAAAATCATTCGTCCATTCGTGCTATTGGCATTCTATAAACTGAAATAGAGTCGGTTTATAGAATACCAATAGCATTACATATACATTCCAAAAACCGACATAATGAACGACTTTCGGTTTATGGAATGCATGTAATACTATTGGCTTTCTATAAACCGAACTAGAGTCCCCATTCATAAGAATTTCTTATGAATGGGGACTCTAGTTCGGTTTATAGAAAGCCAATAGTATTACATGTATTCGATAAGCCGGAAGTCTATAAACCGAAGGTCGTTCGGTTTATAGACTTTCGGTTTATAGAATACATGTAATTCTATGTATTCTATAAGCCGAAAGTCTATAAACCGAAGGTCATTCGGTTTATAGACTTTCGGTTTATAGAATACGTAGAATTCTAGTATTACACGTATTCTATAAGCCGAAAGTCTATAAACCAAAGGTCGTTCGGTTTATAGTGTGTCCAGGGTCATTCAGCATATAGGCAACATATTCAACATAGGTATAGTTTGCAGGAGGCCCACTAGAAGGTGTCATGGTGTCTTATTTTGAAAGACGACCCATATTAACTGATTTTTACCTGGATTACCGGCCGCTTTGCAGTTGTGATACGTGCCCAATAATTTAGTGTAGAGGTGAGCTGGTACAAAGCAACAACCACTAGGTTTCTCTGGAGCAGCATTCATTTGCTCAGCCAGAATCTCCTCATCTAGAGGTGAGGTTAGGTTAGTGCGGAAAGTGGCAAGTATGTGGTCTGCATTAATCACAGACATTGGAGCCGTCTCCTCCTTGGATAGAGAGGAGAACTGTTGGGACAAAGCTAGCATGCAGAGGGGAACATTTTTTTGTCTTGGAAAGGTAAGTACGTTTCATGTGGTCTGTGAGAATAAGAACTGGCACTAAAGTACCCTTAAGAAGATGCCTCCATTCTTTAAGAGCTAGAATTATAGCTAGGAGTTCTCTATCATGCTCTCGGGGTTAGAATGTTAAGACAGGAGGGCACCTACTCCCATCTCAGACACATCAACTTAGAGGATGAATGGTAAGGCAGGGTTAGGGAGAAACAGAAAAAAGCTGTCCCCAGAAGGAGAGGAGGATTTGCGGATAAATCCCTGTGCCAGAGCATCAGCAACATACTCCTACATGACTTTATTCTTTGCGACAGACAGCAGGTAAACCTGGCTACAAGGTGACATGGCACCAGGTTGGAGGTCGATAGCACAGTCATGCGGACAGTGTGGTGGCAGGACACTGGCCTGGCCCTTGTCAAATACGTCTTGGAACTCTTGGTACTCAGCAGGAAACAAAAAGACCAAAGATGTGCACAAAACTATGACTGATTTCTGGAGACAAAAGTAAGTACATTGCAGGGACCAAGACAATAACTCAGACCTCGAATGTGGGGTTAAACAGTACAGGCACAGGCCCTCCCTCCTCCTAACAGCCCTCTCCTCAATGGAGAGGCATGTGAAGCCTAACTGCATTGGCTCCACGCCACCAGAGGTTTTGGAACTAGGAGGCCTGGGAGGTGAGGGAGGCATTGGTGGGCAAGAAAAGCTTCATGCCAAATGAACAGGAGGTCTCAGTAGGCACTCCCTGAACTAGGGTCTCTCTCTGAGCTTAGTATCAATGAGGATGACAAAGAATATCAGTTACTCAAGAATCTTA
Organism: Pelodytes ibericus; assembly: GCA_036172795.1. Taxonomy (NCBI): domain Eukaryota; kingdom Metazoa; phylum Chordata; class Amphibia; order Anura; family Pelodytidae; genus Pelodytes; species Pelodytes ibericus. The sequence goes on from CM069861.1 coordinate 59,440,893, forward strand.
GGTATATCTCTGGCTGTAATCTCCTCCTTTTGTCCAAGTGAATAAGCAGCAATGAGAGCCTCATTGTTCTAGCCAACCTCTGCTGACAGGGTATGGAATTCTATGGCATACTCGGCAATCATTCTCGTGCCCTGTATGATTGACATGAGCTGTTTGGCAGCAGAGGTGGAGCGAGCTGTAATGTCAAATATCCTTTTAAAGGACACAACAAACTCAGGGTAATTGTAAACAATGGGTCTCTCTCCCAGAGAGGATTTGCACAAGCTAGGGCTTAATCAAACAGCAAAGAAATCACAAACCCAACTTTGCTTGTGTCTGTGGGAAGTACCTGGGGAACCATCTGCAGGTATATCCCAACCTTGTTTAAAAATCCTCTGCACTGAGTTTGTTTCTACCAAAACATTGGGGGAAGCGGCTCGACCCAGTTATGCCTCTACCGCAACAGGTTCAGAGACTACAACCAGTGTTGGGACAGGAAGTGAGGCAGAGGCGGACGCAGCCACAGACTGACCGTACACTGGATCCAGATGTGCAGTACAAATCAGGGTCTGCAATGTGTGTGCAAATGGGTCCAAAAGGTGGTCCTGCTGGTCCAACCTAGTAAATACATTAGGTATAGGTGGATTGCCTGTACCATCTGGATTCATGGCCCTTGATAAATGTTAGGGACCAGGAACCAGGCAGAAGCAGAAGGTAAAATACAAAAACACCTTTATTAATAATATATAGCGAAAAAGTTAAACAGAGTCCAAAAGCAAGTCGGGGAGCCAAAACGGGTAATAAGATGAGCTGGAGTCAGGAGAATGGAGATCAGTGGAGTCAGGAACAAAGCCAGGAATCAAGAACCAGAAGAGAAGTCAGCCAAAGCGGGTAAGGAACACAGAAATCATAGAAAACAAGGAACTACACTTGGAAGCCAGAAACAACGCAAGGGCAAATGAGCTACTGAGACTAGCTGCTTAAGTACCTGCTCTGAGCAGCAAAGAGGCTGGCTAATAGCAGCCAGGTGGGTAACCATGGTAACAGTGTTGAAAGACTTTGCTCGTTAATACCAGCTGCTTAACTCACTGAAGGAAAGAGTTTCTATTTAAACTACCAGACAAACCCTGACAGTCATATATCTTTGCCAAATGGCTTTATTACCTATGGTTAATACCTATGAAAATCCCGGCAATGTATGTAAAACCATTCCAGTCCAAAACAGGAAACATTGTATAGCATCAAAACAGACCAAGAATGTCAAGAGACATATTGCAAGGTAGTTACATGCAGGGTGGTATGGGCTTTCCAAATATGTATAGATATCAGGAGGCCAGTTTATTAAACCATGCCCATCAAATACAAGTGCCAAATGTTAAAAAAGAAGATTGGTACAAAATACAAGAAATGGTAGGGGTAGACAATCTGGAATTATTACTGTGGCAAAATTATAAAGACTCCATAAAAACTCTTAATTGTAGTAATTCCAAAATGTTTAAAGAAGTGGTGGGGTTCTGAAACATAAAGAAAGAGTGTGGTGTTCAGAAATAGTATACTGGTCTCCTCCTTTGGAAATTTTGGAAAATAACATTAGGGATTTGAGACTGCCAGGTTGTTGTCAAAATAAAGGGCTTTAAATCCTTAACTTGTACATAGAAAATAAATTTTGAAGTCGTATTCAGCTTTCCCAGGAATTTGGATCTCATATAAAAGACACTTTTACCTTTATTAGAATTAAATCATACTTAGATCAGGACATATTCAATTCAAAGATTAAGAAAACAAAAGGGTTCATGGGTAGATTATTAAACAATCGTCTTATAAAAAGGGTATGGTATGACCTGTTGGAAAATATTTCTCCAAACATTAAATGCCTGTCCATTTTATGTACATGTTATTTCATTGTTAATTTATTTATCGCCCAAATTCTGTGTAATTATGTATTTCTGTGCTTTGTATGTCTTTTTCTACTTGAAAACAAAAAATGGTTGATTTGCATATTAGTGTAGACGTCTCTAGAAATCTTAATCACAAAGTAATCAAAATATTTTTATACGTACGTGTATAGCTCTGTGTGCAAATGTGACTTTGTATATAAGTGTATGTGTATACTGGTAGACTGATATCTTTATAGAGCAATGTATACAAACATGTTTATAAATCAGCATTCATATTCTGTAATTTTTTAGAAAAGAAACAATGAGGAACTTTTGTGCAGTTATAGATAGCAGGAAGATATAGGTGAACCGATAGATGATGACAAATGGTCAGAAATATTAGAAGAGACAGCTGTTCTGTGTCAGTCACCTTCAACGAACAAGCATTTAAACTGTTATATAAAATTAATACCCTAACAAAATTAAGTATATTAATTAGATCATTATGTATGTGTGTAAGAATATATACAGCTAGTAGATGGAATAAATTAGACCTTGGTATGATGTGATTACAATAATAAATACAATCTGTGAAAATGAACAGCTATCAAGTATTGTGAACATCAAGTATAAGACATTTCTGAAAATATAAAGACAGTGGCTTTCTAGCCCTTATGGTAGATCTGTTAATACTAATATCATCTAATTATTGATTAAGCTAAACTAAGTAATTACACACCTCTATTTTATTTATTTGAGTTTTTGTTTATTTTTTGTTTGTTTTTCATCCTGTTATTAATATTAAGTTATATATCTGATATCATTTACTTTGTAAATAATTCTGTAAAACAATTTGATAAAATGACACATTGACACAATGTAATATTTAGAAGATCAGTTTATAACCTAATGAATCCAAATAAAGATATATAGTATAAAAGGCATGTTTTGCCTGTCCCTACTACATTTTGTTTGCTTCCAGCCTTGATCATTGCCTGTTTGACTATTCTCCTGTCTGATCCCTTGGTACCTTCTCCTTGATCCTGCACCTCGGATCCAGTCTTCTGTTGGTTTGGTTTCGCTTCGGTATCCTTGTAAAGAGTGCAAAAGTCCTGGGGAAAGAAGCCTGCGACTTAACCATAGGGTGGATTTCCTTCAGGCAGAATAACTCTGTTACCTGGGTCCGTTGCGAAAACCGGGAAACCCCCCCCCCCAAAAAAAAACAACGGGCAAATGGGGCAGCTGCCCAGGGCCTATTTATTCCTGGAGGCCCATGGCAGCTGCCCCGTGTGCCCCTGCTGCCCGTGTGACTGTCTCACACTTGACAATCATGATAGGGCAGGAGCTGGGTCCATATACACCGCCAAAAATTACGGCAGCTGTATTTCCTTTCCAGGAAGCACTGCGGAGACGACTAGCGACAAGCAGCATAACGGTAAGTACTGGGGAAGGGGGGGGGGGGGGATGCGGCATATTAACCATCTGATTATCAGGGTCATATTAATAATATAATTATCAGGGGCATATTATTCTAATTATCAGGGGCATATTAATCATCTAATTATCATGGACATATTAATATAATTATTAGTGGCATATTAATCATCTAATTATCAGGGGCATATTAATCATATAATTATCAGGGGCATATTAATCATATAATTATCAGGGGCATATTAATCATATAATTATCAGGGGCATATTAAGGAGCTAATTATCAGTGCCATATTCATGGATAAGCTATCCAGAGGGGGGCAGCCCACTGGACATGGAGGTCTGCCCCACCTGCAGCTGTAACAGCTTCCCCGAAACACCCCACTCTGCACCTGTGACAGTGTTAGGAAACTAAGTTTCCAAGACGCTGCGTAATCCCTCCCTCCTTGACCCTCTGTGTGTGTACGTGTGACTCTGTGTGTAAGTGTGAGTCTGTGTGTGTAAATGTGAGCCTGTGTGTGTGTAAGTGGGAGTCTCTCTCTCTCTGTAATTGTCTGTGTGTAAGTTTGACTGTGTGTGTGTGTACATGTGAGTCTGTGTGTGTAAATGTGACTGTGTGTATACATGTGCATCTGTTTGTGTGTGTGTGTGTGTAAGTGGGACAGTGTGTGTGTGTAAGTGGGAGTGTGTATCTAAATGGGAGTGTGTGTGTGTGTGTCTAAGTGGGAGTGTGTGTGTCTAAGTGGGAGTGTCTGTGTGTAAGTGTGACCTGTGTATGTATGTGTGTCTCTTAAGGGAACTGGAATTTAAGACCGGAGTATACAAACTGAAAGCATAGTTTGCTTAGATCATTTTTACAGCTTTTCTACCTTGGCCCTAACTTTGAAATTCACTTTAAATAACCCACATGATATCAATTGTAGAAAATTGTTTGCTGTTTAGCAAAAAGCAAGTAGTTTTTATTTTGTTTGACATAAGAGAAAAACATATTACACCATGCTTGAAAGTCAGAACTGGTTACTACATTTTTTGAATCCCACCACTGGTTCCAGCCTCATAACAGATCTTTATCACAGGCCCGTGTCCTGCTCTGAGAGTTGCCAGTCCAGTCTCTGCATCCTGTTCTCAGTTACCTGTCCTGTCTCAGCTGCAAGTCTCCACTTCTAGTTCTGTCAGAGAATTCCATAGTTATGCATCTGGGGTGCAGACAGACTCCACATCCTGAACTGCAACGAGGCTCCTCCCTGGCCTATTATCCCAGGTTGTGACAGTGTGTGTGTGTCAGTATGACTTTGTATGTAAGTGTGTGTGTCAGTGTGACTGTATGTAAGTGTGTCAGTGTGACTGTATGTAAGTGTGTATCAGTGTGACTGTCTGTATTTTTGTATGTGTGTGGAGTTGTGTATCCCTGGTCTGTTATCCCTGGTCTGTTGTCCCAGGTTGTGACAGAGTGTGTCAGTGTGACTCTGTATGTAAGTGTGTGTGTATCAGTGTGACTGTCTGTATTTTTGTATCTGTGTGGATTTGTGTATGTGTGTGTGGCTGTGTGCGTATTTGTGTACATGTGGCTGTGTGTATATGTTTTTACAAGTGGCTGTGTATGTATTTGTGTACATGTGACTGTGTGTGTATTTGTGTACATGTGACTGTGTGTATTGGACACCCCTGCTCTAGACGGACTCTTTCTTTCTCAGTGTATTTGATAGAATCTTCTCAGGTATGTTCCCTTCACTATAAAATGTAATTTTCAGTTTTTATAACATGTTAACGGTTTGTTCCATTGATTTTTAATTTATTCTTATTTGGATTTTTTTCAATCCTTGACATTTATGCTGATAAGGTTATTTTGTGTTATTTCTGGCTTTATTATAGTACAGGATAAATATCTTGGAGAGTCTTCCATCTCGTGACCTGCTTATTTTGCCTCTAATGAATGCTTTTACCTTTTCAGGACTATGGTTTTGCTTGTTTTCATGTCTGTTCTAGACAATAGCATTTTTGCTACTTCAGTTATGTGTTAATTTAAGTAAAAGTGCATACTTGCTTTTTAAATGAATCCCCACATATAATATATTAGTTTTTTTTTAAGGACAGATAGGGCTTTCTTTTGCAACCATTTTTTTTTAGACTTAGCCCTCTGTGTAATGTATAAAATGTAATATCCATTTCTTCTCGAACAGTAGAGAGAGGGAAGATTTTGACAATCAGTGTTCACACAGCACTGATTGTCATTTACTGTATTTTTTGCATTTATTGCATTTAATCAATGTGAATGATTTTCACATTGATCACATTAATAAATGCAAAACATAATGGTTGATCCCGGTCTGTCTAACTGTTAAATCAACTTACCCCATCTCTCCCCCCCAAATTTGGGGAAGGATGGCAATGGATTGTAATATGTCCTTTTACATGTCACAATATTCTCTGAAATGGCTAAGACACCCCCTTTTCTGGGTGTTTCAGGCTTGCCAACATCAGAGGCAGCCTTATGCAAAGGTGAGGGGGCATGATTGATATGTCTGTGACGATTGTCACTTATGTAAAGAAAAAAGAGGGTGCACATGTGATAGTAATAATAATAAATTATAAATGAAAATGCCCTTAACTTATTGTTGGCAGTTGTATCAAACTTGTAGCCAGATATACATACAATGAACATAAAACACAAATAGACCAATATAGTTCAGTATGTTTTGTTCAATTATATGTATAATTCCTCCATATGGAATAACACTCACAATATTATGAGCCCAAAAGGACCAGGCTCAAGGTATTTTGCCAAAAAGTGGACCGCCAATAATTATAACACAGCAGGTGGTGTTCTAATAGACTCGTTAAGTATAAAAATGATTTCCCAGATCAAGACGAGAACATGGAGGGAAGGAGAAACAGAGCAATCAGAGGCAAGTATGATTTTAATTTAAGAACAAAATATCCGCTTACATTGGAGATCAGATGCTACTGAATACAAGTCTGTATTGTTTTTATGAAACACGGGACTGTCTCCACAACAAATAGATCTATACTTTGTTTTTCAGCTCCTCCTTTTTTGACCACGCTCATCCTCCACCTGTCTTCACCCTTGGCTACAATTTTTCACCATGCTCACACTCTGCCTGTCTTGACCGGAGACAGGGGAGATCTCTCCCAGCTTCCTAAAAAATTGTTTTGACTCACAACTGGAAAAAATAAAGGAAGAAATTCAAAGCAATACATCTCTTATACAGAAGGAGATTGCCGATTTGGCAAATAGGATGGTAAAAATCAGGGAACAGGCCTCTAATATGAGCTCCCAGATTGGGTTTCAAATGGATCATGCAAGAGCCTGTTCATGGGACAATATACTGCTGGGTATTCCCTACAAGAGTAAATTTAAGCTACTGGGGAAAAGAGAAGTTTGGCCACATGGATGCAGACCAAAAACTTTGAGCCAAAAAACATCCAAATTTGAGACTCAGGGAAGAAGAAGGAATAGGGGAGGGAGGGGAGAGAAGGGAGGGAAGAGATATAAGAGTGCCTCTCTCTTTTTTTTTTCTTCTTTTTTTTGATTTAAGAAGTAATAGTATAACTGTGAGGGGGAAATAAAGGCATAGGGATAAAAAGGTTTTTTGTCTGTTTCCCAGACCATATTAATCAAGTGGTTCAATGGATTAGGTTATTGGAAGTAATCAATGGAATATGTACATATATGTATATTGGTATAAAGAACATTTATGACAAGTGATAATCACAATTTAGAGAATATATAGAAATAAGGGAAGGTAGAAGTCATGTATCCTGTTGTTTTGGTTTGTTTTGCATACTTTATTAAATAAACTATGTAATTTACACTTAGATGGTCACTAAAGGCCAACTTTTGGAAGGCACAAAAGGGAAGAGGGATACATCCATATTAGGGAAATTAGGACACAATTCATAAAGGTTAGGGTAGAGCAGATGGCACCTGGTTAACACAAAACAGCACCGTTTACAACAAAAAAAAACAGAACAAACACCCCAATAGCTCCTCTCTGTGGACCCCCAAGGGGTTCCCACAGAGAGTTGGCTGGCTGGTTCCTGTCTAGTCGAGGGGAACCTGTCATTCAAATCTTAGGCCCGTATCCAACTGCACATCGCCAGTGCCCTTCAGGTGGAGATCTAAAATAAAGAGGGGGGGGGGGGGAGACCCCAATCTCTTCCTTCCTTTACTTTTATATTTTCCCTTCAAATATGGTTATCCCTTGTTTAAAATATTGTGTTCCACAAAGGGTTGGGAAAGTAAAAAGGGTAGAGTGAACTTAACATATTTACCAACTTGTTTAAAATTTGAAAGAGATAAGGATGATATTCCTGTTAGGATTTTAGATAAGTCACTGGGTTGTATTAAGCAGAAGAAACATTTTCACATGGGGTTGAAGTGGTAAAACCGAAGGAATACACGTGCAATATTGGAGGCGGTGTAGAAATCACAAGTGGTGGAGCAAACAAGATGTGACGCTTTAAGTTTCTTAAATTATATTAACTAAGTGGCCTAACGGATTAGGTCGACTAGAAATGATCAATAGTAAGATGTATGCACATGTTTGCACAAAGAATAGTAAAAAACAAGGGATAACCATATTTGAAGGGAAAATATAAAAGTAAAGGAAGGAAGAGATTGGGGACTTTTTTTTTCTCCCCCCCTCTTTATTTTAGATCTCCACCTGAAGGGCACTGGCGATGTGCAGTTGGATACGGGCCTAAGATTTGAATGACAGGTTCCCCTCAACTAGACAGGAACCAGCCAACCAACTCTCTGTGGGAACCCCTTGGGGGTCCACAGAGAGGAGCTATTGGGGTGTTTGTTCTGTGTTTTTTTTTTTGTAAACGGTGCTGTTTTGTGTTTGTTGGATGGGGCAGGCTGGGAGGGCTATGAGAGTTTTAATTGGAGTTATGATTAAAGTTTGTACCTTAAATGCTAAGGGTATAGATACACCACAAAAAATAAGTTTGGTTCACAACTTCCTTGGGCAGGAAAAAATATGAATCTGTGCCTTCCAAGAAATGCACTGGTGAGTAGGAGATGAAAAAAGATTGACTTCACGGAATTTCTACCATAGTCATTAATGCCTTCCTGAGGAACAATAAGAAGAGAGGAGTCCTCTTTTCTAGCGATCTTTCAGCGGAGATCCTACACAAAAAAGTAGACTTAGAGGCCAGATATATCCTAATAATCTGTAAAGTTAACAACATATTGTACTAGAGACCTAATTAGGGACTCTTCCTTGTTGGATCTCTGGAGAATTTTCCATCCCCAGGAACAGGACTTTACATGTTTCTTCAAATCTTACTTGTCTTACTCCCGATTGGATATGATCTTTAGAGATAGACAACTTACAAAGATCCCTAAGATGATAGACATTAAAGAAACTGTCTGATCCGATCACAACGCAGTTATTCTCTCATTGGGGGGGGGGGGCAAGTTCTGAGGGTGGATCGAACTGGAGAATTAATGACCTGTTACTGGGGAAGAAAGTATATTTACAGCAAATAAAAAACTCAATACAAAGTTACTTTAACGAAAATCGGAATAAAGGTGTTTCCCCCCTGATGATGTGGTGTGCACTCAAATGAGTGATCAGGGGCCAACTAATTAAGATAGGAGCAGTAGAGAAAAGGAACAATTCAAACAATTTAGAACAACTATACATATCTCTGGACGAGAGTTCAAATATAAACAAAACAAATCCAAACAGAGATTTGTCAAATAGGATTCAGAAGATTGAGAATGAATTAAACAACATACTCTTAGACAAAGTTATCAGAGGATTAGAGCGACTTGGAATGAAATGGTACAACAAGAACAAAAAGATTGATAAGTTTATGTCCGGACAATTAAAGAAATCTTGATGACGCCAGAAAAGATGGGGTTAGCTTTCAGGGATTTTTACCAATCACTGTATAACTTGCCTGACAAACCAACGGCAGCTTGTATAAAGAATTATTTGGAGGGTGTAAACCCCCCACAATTAAATGAGGACCAAAATTTTGAATGAACTAATTTCGGAAGAAAGCAGAGCCATAGACAGACTTAAACAGGGCAAGTTCCCTGGTCCGGATGGATTTAACAACCTCTTTTATAAGGTCCTAAAGGATTATGTAATAAAAGATCTAACCTTATCCTTCAATGAAATTGTGAATGGTGGGGAAATTCCTTTGGAACTTCTGCAGGCAAATATAGTAACGATCTTAAAAGAGGGCAAATACCCAGAACTTTTAGCAAATTACCGGCCTCTCTCCCTGCTGAACACAGACATCAAAATATATAGCTCAATCCTTGCTGATAGGGTTGTCCCATGGATGATCCATCCAGACCAGGTTGGTTTCGTGGCTGGTAGATCTTCTACCAATAACATCAGAAGGCTGATGTCCTGGATGTGGCCAGATGAGAGGGTGGGCCCCATATGACCCTGTAGTTGGATGCTGAGAAAGCCTTTGATAGGGTCAGATGGGCTTTCTCAAACATTCCTTGGAGGCCTTTGGTTTTAAGGGCCAGATTTTGGACTCTGTTAAGTCTTTATATACATGTCCATCTGCAGGGGTATTGGGAGGAGGGTTCTCTTCCGAGTGGTTCAACCTTATAAATGGGACAAGGCAGGGGTGCCCGCTTTCTCCCCTCTTGTATGTCCCGTCTATCGAACCTTTCGCAATAAGAATTAGATGGAACACCAACATTAGAGTCTTCCCGTCTCCGAGGAGAGATTTAAAAATCAACCTTTATGCAGACGATGTGATCATCACAAGAGTAAACCCAAAAGAATCCCTTGAAGTCCTTATGGAAGAACTGGAACAGTTCTCCAGCGTATCAGGATACAAACTAAACCTGGAAAAAATGATTGCAATGAAGGGCAATGTCCCAAATACTTTGTAAAACTACCATATTTGCTCGATTATAAGACGACCCTGATTATAAGACGACCCCCCAAACTTTGGATATTCCTTTAGGAAAAAAAACTAAAAGCCTGAATATAAGACTACCCTATAGGAAAAAAGTTAAACTTGTATATATTCACATGTAAATTGCTTTTTTAATAAAATATTATATTAAAAAAAATGCATTTCTTGTGTTTATTTCTTTTTATGTGCCAATGCTGCCTCTCTCTTTCCCTTGCCCAGGGCTTTGTCTCACTCCCCACTCCCCCCTCACCTGTCTCTTCCCCCCCACATGTTTCTCTCTGCCCCCTTCCTCTGTCTCTCCCCCCCTTCCTGCTCTGTCCCCCCTGTCTCTCTGCCCCCCTCCCTCGCTCTGTCTCCCCTGTCTCTCTGCCCCCCTCCCTCACTCCCTCCCCCTGTCTCTCTGCCCCCCTCCCTCACTCCCTCCCCCTGTCTCTCTGCCCCCCCCCCTTACTTGTACCTCAATCCCTGGTGGCTAGTGGGGCAGCCGGGGGATGTCTGCACGATACTTGCAGACTTCCTCCATGCTGCCCGACACGGCAGTCTATTATGACGGACAGCTGTCCGTCATAATAGTCTGCCGTGTCGGGCAGCATGGAGGATGTCTGCACGTATCGTGCAGACAACCCCCAGCTGCCCGATTTACCCTGGTGGCTAGTGGGGCAGCAGAGGAAGTCTGCGCGATGAGCGCAGACCTCCCCTGCTGCCGCCCGGCACGCTCGCCGGGACTTCTGTGACGAAAGCGTAAGTACCCGGTTTCTTCACAGAAGCCCCGGTGGTCGTGCCGGGCGGAAGCAGGGGAGTCTGCGCTCGTTGCGCAGACATCCCCTGCCGCTAGAGAGGGGGATCCAGGTCCCCTGCAGCTCTGCTGGGGACCTGGATCCATGTCTTATAATCTGACCTCAATTTGAGGTCAGATTATAAGAGACCTCGATTATAAGACGAGGGGGATTTTTCAGAGCATTTGCTCTGAAAAAAACCTCGTCTTATAATCGAGCAAATACGGTATCTTAAAGGGAAATATAAATTTAAGTGGTCCACTAGAATAAAATATTTGGGTATAACCATTGGTCTAGATCCCATGAGGATAGTGGAGGATATGTTTTCTCCCCTGTTAAGCAGTACTACTAAGCAGCTCAAGGACTGGACTAGCCTATGCTTTTCATGGTGGGGACATATTAATGTAATCAGGGCCTACCTAAATGGGTGTATCTGTTTCGTATGATTGCCTTAAAAATGTTGTTTGGACGGGGAAAAACCCTTGAATAGGGTTAACCCGTCTTAGACTAAAGGTTTCAAAAAATATATCAATGCCCGATATCCAGGAAATCCACAATGCCAATCTCTTGACACATTCTTTGGTACCCAAGGGGGAATGGCAAGGTCCAAGGGATGGTATGCAATGGAACAACACTTAACAAAAATATCAAACATAGATTCCATCTTTTGTACCACAAAAAAAAAGGATGATAGAGCTCCGCTCAATACTAACATAAATAGTACAGTTTTGAAGTCGCTTTTGGGATATTGGGACAAATTCAGGAGAAGAGCAAAGTTAAGTGATAGGGTGGTGGATTTCCTCCCACTGTCCATCGTATCCAATAATATCAGAGATATAAATTTAAGTAGATGGATAGAAGCTGGTATAGGAACGATTGGAACCTCATGATTGGGACACAGATGAAATAATTCTCAGTAATTTCTGGGAGTCACCCGTCTCTGGGCTGTGAGGTCTTTAATTACCTTCGGATAAAGGGTTACCTCTCCAGCCACATGTATGAGGGCCCAGAGGAAATCATTAACAGTCTAACCCAGATTAAGGGGAGATAAGAAGTCAAGGTGCATGGACCTGTTTAGGAGTATGGAGGGGGACTCAGTGACCCCTATAGTTACTAAATGGAGAAATATTTTAAATATCAAATTCACAAATGGGGACTGGCTGGGGGCCTTCCATAAAGTGTATAAGGGAGTGAAATGCCTCAACTTGGTAGAATTACAGTACAAGCTAATTAATTGGGCATATTTAGTCCCTTCTTGTTTAAACAAAATGTACCCTGACCAATCTAGAATGTGTTGGACATGCGTGTCCCACACAGAAGATATGCTCCACATCTGGTGAGAATGTGACCCTCTGTACAAACTATGGATATGGGTAGCGGGGAAAATTAAGTACCTTACTGGTAAAGAGTTCTCCCCAAACCCAGAGGGGTTGCTGTCGCTATTGAATTTTCCAAAATTAACAAAACTGGAAAGCAATTTTGTTATCCACCTCCTGATGGCAGTAAAAATCGCAATCACCAAGAGATGGGGGTCTACTCTTTTACCAACATGGGAGAAAATAAGGAACCAGCTGGTATACCAGATGAAGATGGAGAAGGGGATATTAATGTATCAATCAGTATCACCCAGGAAAAAAGAGCTGTGGGATAACTGGATTGAGTTGGTGCTCCCCAGCGAGCTATAGATGGTACATGTAACTAAATGACCAAACGGAGCTGCCTTGCTGACATTCTCGGTGGCTTACTCTACAGCAAATATTTAACAGTACCGAATTTTATGTCTTTTTTTGTTGTTGTTTGTTTGTGTTTATGTATAACACTTATGTGGTATTGACTTTTAAACAGGGATCCGGATCTAAAGGCCCATTTCTTAGGTTCTTGATCAGATACCTTACTTTGTCTTTTATGTACTTTTAATGTATTTTTTATGTGGTAAGTTAATAATCATAAAAAGAAGAAATTTAAAAAACAAAAAACAAAAACTTAACAATAACAATAACTTAAAAATAAAAAACTACAGTATATTATGACAGTACCTCCCTGGTACCCCAGCTTGGTACCTCCATCAGTCTCTGCTTCCTAGAGACCCTAAGCACTTTTAGCCCCGGGATCTCCTCATCTCTCCAGCCACCCAAATCACTAGTCACTAACCAAGCTTAGGATGAAGAATAATTAAACTTTAACTTTAATCAAGTTAACATAACTCAACCCACATGTTTATATTCAACACAACAAAAACTGACACTTTCCTGTCCAATCACCGCCTGGCATCGTCACCGCAGAAGGTCCTAGCAATGTCGCAGCTGTGTACCAAGCGGACTTCTATATATAGTAATGACGGTAAAATGACAATTCAAATGTTTAAAGTAAAACACTCCCCTTTACAGTAATGTCCTTTCCCCACCCCTTTAAGTCGTTCTATTATTCAATTGTAAATATAAACCTGGTACACACGCCTCCTATTGCCTGTGCATACAGTCTTCTATGTTATTTGGTCTACGTTATTTTTCTATTAGTTAAGTCTCGTGATTGTAACCCTCTGCTACCAATTTTTTGACCACGATCATACTCCGCCTGTCTTCACCCTTGGCCAGAATTTTCCACCATGCTCATACTCCGCCTGCATCGACCCTCAGCTACCACTGTGATTACTCTCCTGCTCAGTTCCTGGTTTATAGAAACATAGAAACATAGAATGTGTCGGCAGATAAGAACCATTCGGTCCATCTAGTCCGCCCAATTTTTTTTTTTTTTAGTACTTTTATTAGTCCCCCTTTCCCGGTCTTATAGCTAGGATAGCCTTGTGTCTATCCCACGCATGCTTAAAATCCTTGACTGTGTTTACCTCTACCACTTCTGCTGGCAGGCTATTCCATACATCCACTACCCTCTCAGTAAAGTAATACTTCCTGATATTACTTTTAAATCGTTGCCCCTCTAATTTAAGACTATGTCCTCTAGTTGTGGTAGTTTTTCTTCTTTTAAATATACTCTCTTCCTTTACTGTGTTGATTCCCTTTATGTATTTAAATGTTTCTATCATATCCCCCCTGTTACGTCTTTCCTCCAAGCTATACATGTTAAGATGCTTTAACCTTTCCTGGTAAGTTTTATCCTTCAACCCATGAACCAGTTTAGTAGCCCTTCTCTGAACTCTCTCCAAAGTATCAATATCCTTCTGGAGATACGGTCTCCAGTACTGCGTACAATACTCCAAGTGAGGTCTCACCAGTGCTCTGTACAATGGCATGAGCACTTCCCTCTTCCTACTGCTAATACCTCTCCCTATGCAACCAAGCATTCTGCTAGCATTTCCTGCTGCTCTATTGCATTGCCTACCTACCTTCAAGTCCTCTGAAATTATTACTCCTAAATCCCTTTCCTCAGATGTTGAGGTTAGGACTGTACCAAATAGTCTATATTCTGCTTTTGGGTTTTTACGCCCAAGGTGCATAATCTTGCACTTGTCCACATTAAATGCCAGTTGCCACTGCTCTGACCATTTTTCTAGTTTAGCTAAATCATTTGCCATTTGGCTTATCCCTCCATGAATATCAACCCTGCTGCAAATCTTTGTATCATCGGCAAAAAGACATACTTTGCCAACAAGACCTTCTGCAATATCGCTAATAAAAATATTAAAGAGAATGGGTCCAAGAACAGATCCCTGAGGTACCCCACTAGTAACAAGACCTTGCATCGAATATACCCCATTGACTACAACCCTCTGTTGCCTGTCACTCAGCCATTGTCTAATCCATTCAACAATATTGAAATCCAAACTCAAAGATTTCAGTTTATTGATAAGCCTTCTATGTGCGACAGTGTCAAAAGCCTTACTGAAATCTAGGTAAGCAATGTCTACTGCACCACCCTGATCTATTATTTTAGTTACCCAATCAAAAAAATCAATAAGATTAGTTTGGCATGATCTCCCTGAAGTAAACCCATGCTGTCTCTGATCTTGAAATCCAAGCGACTTTAGATGTTCAACAATCCTATTCTTTAACAAGGTTTCCATTATTTTCCCCACTACTGAAGTAAGACTTACTGGTCTATAGTTGCCCGCCTCCTCCTTACTACCTTTCTTGTGAATGGGCACAACATTAGCTAATTTCCAATCTTCTGGAACTACTCCCGTTAACAATGATTGGTAGTGCTTGGGTAGTGCTTGTGCCACACAAGTCCCTGGCAAAGAGTACACTGGGCTCAAACTTCAGGTGCACATTTGCTGGGATGAACACCAAATTACACTACCTAGAGGTAATCCGTTCTAGGAATCCTACTGGTCAAAGAAACCAAACAGCAATTAACCAGACCTGCTACGTATATACAAAAACACATCAACATCAGTTTAACAGTCAATTAAATCAACACAAAACAATGAATGAGGGAGTAAATTATCAATCATTGTCCCTGACTCCTCTGTGACACATTGTAATCCTTCAGAGTGGTCTCCTCACAGAAAAGTTGTCTTTCGGTTTATAGACTTTCGGTTTATGGAATACATGTAATGCTAT
Source organism: Pelodytes ibericus (assembly GCA_036172795.1). Lineage (NCBI taxonomy): Eukaryota > Metazoa > Chordata > Amphibia > Anura > Pelodytidae > Pelodytes > Pelodytes ibericus. The sequence goes on from CM069861.1 coordinate 59,456,397, forward strand.
TGGCTTTCTATAAACTGAAATAGAGTCCCCATTCCTAAGAATTTCTTATGAATGGGGACTCTATTTCGGTTTATAGAAAGCCAATAGCATTACATTTATTCCATAAACCGAAAGTCTATAAACCGAAAGACATTCGGTTTATAGACTATCGGTTTATGGAATACATGTAATGCTATTGCTATTCTATGAACCGAAAGTCTATAAAACTAATGTCTTTTGGTTTATAGACTTTCGGTTTATGGAATACATGTAATGCTATTGGCTTTCTATAAACTGAAATAGAGTCCCCATGCATGAGAAATTCTTATGAATGGGGACTCTATTTCGGTTTATAGAATAGCAATAGCATTACATGTATTACATAAACCGAAAGTCTATAAACCGAAAGACATTCGGTTTATAGACTTTCAGGTTATGGAATACATGTAATGCTATTGCTATTCTCTGAACCGAAATAGAGCCCCATTCATAAGAATAGGTCAATTGACCTCTTCGTATGAATGGGGACTCTATTTCGGTTTTTAAAATAACAATAGCATTACATGTATTACATCTGAGAGTCAAATAGAACCGTCAAATACTGTGCTTACAGCGCACTTTGAAAAATTCTATGTCCCCCCGTGTGGTTCTGGGATTTTTCCTCACCGTTCTTGTGATCATTTTGACCCCACGGGGTGAGATCTTGTGTGGAGCTCCAGATCAAGGGAGATTATCAGTGGTCTTGTATGTCTTCCATTTTCTAATAATTGCTCCCACAGTTGATTTCTTCACACCAAGCTGCTTGCCTATTGCAGATTCAGTCTTCCCAGCCTGGTGCAGGTCTACAATTTTGTTTCTGGTGTCCTTCGACAGCTCTTTGGTCTTGGCCATAGTGGAGTTTGGAGTGGGACTGTTTGAGGTTATGGACAGGTGTCTTTTATACTGACAACAAGTTCAAACAGGTGCCATTAATACAGGTAACGAGTGGAGGACAGAGGAGCCTCTTAAAGAAGAAGTTACAGGTCTGTGAGAGCCAGAAATCTTGCTTGTTTGTAGGTGACCAAATACTTATTTTACCGAGGAATTTACCAATTAATTCATTAAAAGTCCTACAATGTGATTTCCTGGATTCTTTCCTCCCATTCTGTCTCTCATAGTCGAAGTGTACCTATGATGAAAATTACAGGCCTCTCCCATCTTTTTAAGCGGGAGAACTTGCACAATTGGTGGCTGACTAAATACTTTTTTGCCCCACTGTAAAAGCAGCCTGTGTGTGTATGTTAGTAGTACAATACATACTAGTAAGGCTCACATCTGATTGTTCTGCTGTCTTATTGCACTTGAGATTCTGACTGAGAGTATTGGTTTCCTTAATAAGAAGTTGAGTGCATTGCTGGGGGACAAAAAAAAACTAATTTGGGGCTGTACCACATTGGGCTACCACTATGGACAGATGGAATGCCATATCGGATGAGCTAGTAAGTTATGGGGCTCCTGTGTATCCAGAGGTTGGGGAAGAGACAGGAGGTATGGTACTTAAGCTTGATTTAGGAGTCTGTTCTAAGCATGAGAGTAGGGCTGTGGCACAAGTGGGTTGGATTATTTTACATGCCTTAAAAAATGAGGTAGTAAAGAGACATGCCCTAGAAGAGTTAGCTGACGTAAAACATAAATTGTTAATAACAAATGAATGTTTGGAAAATAACAATGCCGTAAGATTAAATTACAGGAGAATAAAACTCAGCTAATCAATAAACTTAACCGTAGTCACTCTCACAGGGGTAAAGTGCCATACAACTCCAGATAGGTGAGAACACTGACTAAAGGGCCCTGCAGGGACCCAGAGTCACTTTTCTCATCCTCCTCTGAAGATGACGAGAAAGTGGACAGCTGTAAAGCTCGCCCCACTCATCACCCAGCAGAGAAAACGAAGGGTACACAGGGACCATGATGGAAAGGAGCCTTTAAATAAGGTAGTGCAAGTCTATTCACAACTAGAGCAAACCAAAGTTACTAAACTTTATAAACAGACACTCGACGAGAGTATTGGTGAATGGTTGTTGCGTGTATGGGATACTGGGGCAATTAAGATAATTCTTAATGCTGATGAAGCCATAAGCATTGGTCAGTTCACAAGTAATCCACAGTGTCAGGGTATTTTAATACATCTCTTACTATGGGGGACAAAATGGACTCATATTCTGATATTAAGAAGAACCTTTAATTGACCTCTGTTTCAGTCTTCTGCTTTGTTACTTAGTATCATTGTCCAACTTTCAGTAATGTTTGGGTAAGACTTTAAGAAGACAATGGGTCAATATAAGTTAACTATCTGATAAACAAAGGCCTGGTTTTATGATGGGAAACCCAAATAGATACCTGGGAATCCTGAGAGAGCTCTGTGTTAGAAGTGTATATACCAGGTGTTCAAATAAAAACCTGAGATATCTTACTAGCAAATTCTTAGGAAGAATGAATTAACATTTGGCCTTCTAACTTATGGTAACTAATATAAACGTATATGGATATTCTGTATTTTATTAATAAGATACACTCTTTGGTTTTTATCTATTTAATTCATTACATTTACTGTACCTTAACCATGAATATTGCAATGAAATACCATAGAACAATATATTTGGTACATGTGGTGTAGTAGAAACAATTAGCTATTACATAATATGCCATAGAATAAGTTATGAGTGTTTATATTCATTTTTATTGTAATGTGGTCATATATATATTCATACGCCTACAATCAAGAATAGGTTGAATGCTTTCTGGGTTTTTATCACATTTAGGAAATTATACGCTAAGATCTTAGAGGGCACATATATATTAAACTGTATTCAGGTATGACCCTGGTGATTAGAAAGTTTGGGATTTAAACATGGTCAGAACTGTGAGCTAAGAGCGCCACCTTTTGATTAATATTATTATACCCTAATCAAATATTAAGAGAGGAGTGTTTTCAGAGAACCAACCAGATTAAAACACATATATCTGACACACCTTCGATGGGTGCGGTATAGAGATAAACATTTTGGATAAAATTAAGCTAGGAGGGAGTTTGAGGATCAAGTCTGAAAGATCCAAGCTGGGGAGATTCTTGATCGAAAGAGGCCATACTGACGATATCCAAGATCATTCCAGAGGGAACAGATACATAAACTATTGGTTATACCTTGGTAAATATAGTCTACTTCAAAATTATATTTTAGTTTGTTATTTCTGCAAACTTGTATGGTAAATCAAATTCTATACTGGCTTCAATGCTAAGCCATTAGACCTAGCATGCTGTGGCTTGATATCCTTATTTCTGTAGATGAAGATATTAAATAACAGCCTAATTCTAATATTTATAAGTGAGAATATTTGATTTATCATATGTGTTGTACTCATTATATGCTGAAATACTAAAATAAATATATTAGTAGTCTATGTATACCATTGTGCACTGATATTTATGGTTTTTAAGTAAGGTTAGATTAGTTAGTGTAATATTGGGTTTTAGTAGATTCTGGTTCTGCATTAGTGTTGGTTACTCTGATACAATAGGATTGTGTGTGTAGAAGTCACTACATTGCTCACAGTAAAGCTGCTATTAATAGATTGTGTGTGTTTGGTCTGTTTGTTTACTCAGCCACTGCCTTTGTTTTACAACCTATTGAGTTCTCAGGTCTGTAACTGTTTTGTTTGTATTGACTAACAACAGGTTGTTGTTTAAATATAAACAAATACCCAGCGCTTAAATCTTAGCTATAGCAGCACTGAGGCAGTGTGTCCCTAAACCACACACAGTAAATAAACATAAAGTGAAAAAATAGCTAAAGTGCGCTTAAACCAACTGTAAGGTGAAGAAACAAACAGTGTAAGTATATATATACAAAAAACACCTTATAGGTGACAAAATAATTTCTGTGATGAATCTGTGAAAATAAATCCGTGGAACAAAATATTTTTGTGGTTGAGGGGGACTTGGTCTCCCCTCTAATATCTCACTCACAGACTTCCATAAAAACAGGTAGCACTTCATAAGCCTGTATTCATCAGTGGGGCATGAAGTAGACCTCCTCTGTGGGTTACAGCTCGAAAAGGTACAACAGTAGGCAGAATATTAGTATATGAATACTCAAATATTTAATAGAAAAAAAGTAGCAGCTTACACTTAGGGTTATCTTTATCCTGTGTGATGGGCGCCTCAATCACTTGTTGGATTCGATGACCTCAAGAGGTGCAGCTATATTAAAAATACATATAAAACTTTATAATAAAGTATAAAACAAATAAAAGTCCAAAAGGTCAGAGTGCAGGTGAGTCCAGTCCGCTACGCGTTTCGCCTGAGGGCTTCAACTTGGCGTCTGGACTCCCTGCGTTGTGTTTTCCTTTTATTGCTGTTCAACGTGGTCCAGGCAAGATTCTCCGTTCACTTCCGCATTCTTCACTCTATCGCGAGATTTTAACTTAGTCTTTATCTTCTTCGGTGGTTACCTTCGGTTTATAGATGATTGTTCGAATTTTGGCCTTCCAACTTCGTCTCTGATGTCGGTTTATGAAGAGACCTTCGGTTTACCAGTGCCTGTTCGTATTTCATGTCGGTTATATAGGCATGTCCTCGGTTTATAGATGCCTCAGTGGAAATAGACCTGCTCTGTATCTTCCACAAGGTAAAGGCCTGCAAGGATTTCTTCAGAGCTGCTTCACTGTCCCACGTGGAGCTTCCCTCACATCCCTGCAGGGGAAGAATGCGGAAGTGAACGGAGAATCTTGCCGGGACCACGTTGAACAGCAATTAAAGGAAAACACAACGCAGGGAGTCCAGACGCCAAGTTGAAGCCCTCAGGCGAAACGCGTAGCGGACTGGACTCCACTGCACTCTGACCTTTTGGACTTTTATTTGTTTTATACTTTATTATTAAGTTTTATATGTATTTTTAATATAGCTGCACCTCTTGAGGACATCGAATCCAACAAGTGATTGAGGCGCCCATCACACAGGATAAAGATAACCCTAAGTGTAAGCTGCTACTTTTTTTCTATTAAATATTTGAGTATTCATATACTAATATTCTGCCTACTGTTGTACCTTTTCGAGCTGTAACCCACAGAGGAGGTCTACATCATGCCCCACTGATGAATACAGGCTTATGAAGTGCTACCTGTTTTTATGGAAGTCTGTGAGTGAGATGTTGTTTGTTGGTGTATTGGCTCATTCAATGTATTATTATTATTATTATTATTATTATTATTATTATTATTATTATTGTGTGTTATTTCTATATTAGTGTGTGTAAATACATTTTCATATTTTGTTACTGTATGCTTTATTTCATATTTATAGTGGTTTAAGTGTATGTCATATTATCGCCTTGTAAAATGAACTTGGGAGATACTGTTTTTATGAATGGTTATTGGCCATCTTTAGTGGCATCTAATCTTTCATAATTCCACTTATCTCTGACAACAGGTTACACAGGTGTTGAGGTCAGTGAGGAACATTCAAGGTAAAGTCAGTTTAATGGATATTAGACATGTGCAAAACTAAAATTTTTGTTTCGTTTTTGTCCATTCGGACGAAAATGTTATTTATTTCGTCTAAAACGAATTTCGTTCATTACTGCATTCGTTTCAGACCAAATTCGTTCATTGTTTTCGTTTCGTTTCGTTTCATTCGTTTCGTTTTATAGAATACGTGTAATACTATTGGCTTTCTATAAACCGAACGAGAGCCCCATTCATAAGAAATTCTTATGAATGGGGATCTCGTTCAGTTCATAGAAAGGCAATACTACTGTACGTTTTCTATAAGCCAAAAGTCTATAAACCGAAGGTTTATAGACTTTCGGTTTATAGAATACATAGAATTACATGTAATTCGGTTTATAGACTTTCTGCTTATGGAATACATATAATCCTATTGCTATTCTATAAACGGATCGTTCAGTCTATAGAATAGCAATAGGATTACATGTATTCCATAAACCGAAAGCCTATAAACCGAACGTTCGGTTTATAGACTTTCGACATTTGTAATGCATGTAATAGTACTATTGGCTTTCACTATACAGAGACAGAGTCTCCATACATAAATTTATGAATGGAGACTCTGTCTCTGTGTAGTGAAAGCCATGGCTAGCAAGTCTGAAAGGAAGAGGGAAGTAAAACCACCTACTGATAAACCTAAATGGAATAAGAAACAGAATGCTTTCCCATGCACAAAGGTGCCAAGGAAAGAAATGATTGCAGATATTTTTAAAGCTGGTGTCAATGTAGATGAACTAAGAAAAAGGTCAAATCATGTTTTGTTCAAAAGGTGTAAAGCTTTAAAGAGAAAGGTACAGGTTAATGTACCTATATCTAAAATGCAAACCAATGAAGCAAATGTGATACACAAGTCATCTGAATGTACTATTCCTGTTCATATCTCCTGTCCTCCTGTTACCCATCCTAGGAAAACAAAACATCTGTACCCGTCAACTGAATTATGGGCCATAGTAAAGAAAGACTGAGTGGACTCATGGGATGGCTGATCCCCGGCATCACAGCTGGGGATCGACAGACCCATGTTCCTTTGATTGTGGGGTGGGGAAAAGAAACCAACCCCACCAAGGTTTTAGTCTTAGTACACACTGGGGCTGAGGTAACCGTGTTGTAGGGTAACTCTTCTAAGTTTGTAGGCCCTATCATTCACACAGAGGGTCTAGGGGAAGAGTAACTAAGGCAGTAGAAACAACAGTCCCGTATTCCATAAACCAAGGGCCCCAGGGTTTATGGCTATTATTTTGGGTTTCTAATTTCCTGACAATATATTGGGGTAGATATATTGTTAGGGTGCAGAATATAGATGCAGTTAGGTGTTCAAAATTTGGCTTTCCTCACAAACTCTCCAATGTTCATGCGGCAATGGAGGTCATGAGAGGAAATACAAACTGGACAGCAGTGGTCCAGTGTAGTCCAGCCAGGGCTGCCGGGAGGGTTGAAAGAAATCAGATTAGTCAGGTGTAGTTCATCCTGCATATGGCTCTTTTAACAGTCCTGTTGCTCTGTAAAGAAGCCGTATGGCTCTTGGTGAAAAATTATAGAGTCCTCAATAAAGTCGATTCTTCATTGAGCGCAGTATTCCCCTATATCGTCTCTGTCATTTATGACAGCCAAACAGACATGGGAGTGGCATGCAGTGATTGATCTAGCAAATCCTTTCTCTTTCAATTCTCATTGCACCTGATTTAGAAAATTCCACATGCATTCACTTGAGAAGGAAGCTATTATACCTTTGATGCCCCAAGACTATCTACACTTCACCACATGCCATGTCCAGTTTCCAAATACTCAAGCTAACGCAAGCTGGAAAGTACCAACTTATAATACTTTTTAGCGACTGTGATACTAAAGGCCCCATTAATTGGGTATGAAGAGGCCTACCTCTCAGTGGAGAGGTGGGCCGAAAGTCAAACTCTCATTAAGTGGAAATGGTGCCCTAAAAAGAATGGCACATTACTTGTCGGTGTATGCTACAAGCCACCAAATATAAGCATTGATGGAGAGGGTCAGCTTTTATTACAAATTGAAAAGGCTGCAAATAGGAAGGAAGATTTAATCATGGGAGATTTTAATTACCCATATATAGATTGGAATTGTGGCACAACTAGTTCCGCTAAGGGCAGCAAGTTTCTGAACCTGCTTAATAACAAATTTATGGCAAAATTAGTAGACACCCCAACTAGAATGGAGGCCTGTCTGGATTTGGTAATTACAAACAATGAGGAGCTTATCTCAAACATCCAAGTAAGAGAACACTTGGGGAATAGTGACCATAACATGGTTTCATTTGAGATTAATGCAAGAAAGCAAATTGGTAACTATGCCACCAAAACAATTAATTTTCGAAGGGCCAACTTTGATGTACTAATGTCATTGATTGAACATTTAGACTGAGAACAATTGTTTTCTGGACTAAATACAGAAGACAAGTGGAATTCCTTTAAACACACATTACAAAAAGTACACATTCCAACATATACCTTTGGGAAACAAATGCAAAAGACACAAATCAAAACCAATGTGGCTTACCGGTAACGGGAAACAGGAAATGTTTTATAAATATAATGTTTTATAAATATATAAATGGAAAAAAGCTGAAGAGGGAAAATGTTGGGCACTTGTTATCCCAAATGAGAAATTTGGTAAGTGAGGACAGAGAGAAAGCAGACATTTTAAATACTTTTTTTTCTTCTGTTTATACTAAGAAAGAACAGATGGATGAGCCCCTGCTACCGGAAGTTACGGAACAGTCACTGCAAACATGGGATTGGCTGACACAGGAAAAAGTGCTTAAGCAATTAAACTCTGTTAAGATAGACAAGGCCCCGTGGCCAGATGGTATACACCCAAAGGGTCCTTAGAGAGTTAAACATAATTCTGGCCAGACCACTATTTATGATCTTTAGGGATTCTTTCAGTTCAGGTATGGTGCCAACAGACTGGCGAAAGGCGGATGTCATTCCAATATTTAAAAAGGGGTCAAAATCTCTGCCGGGTAATTATAGGCCAGTGAGCGTGACATCTGTAGTGGGGAAATTATTTGAAGGATTGCTAAAGGTATACACTCAAGAATACATCTTGAATCAGAATATAATTAGTAAAAGTGAACATGGTTTTGTGAAAGACAGGACTTGTCAAACAAACTTAATAACATTCTATGAAGAAGTCAGTAAAAATATAGATCTAGGTGTGGCAGTTTATGTGATCTATTTGGATTTTACAAAAGCATTTGATACAGTTACACCCAAAAGGTTACTCTACAAATTGAGAGTAATAGGTTTGGGGGCAAATGTATGTATTTGGATTGAAAATTGGCTAAAAGATAGAACGCAAAGGGTTGTTGTAAATGGAAAAGCCTCAAATTGGACCAGGGTATTGAGCGGAGTCCCTCAGGAGTCTTTTTTGAGTCCTCTTATTTTTAATTTGTTTATTAATGATCTCCCACGTTTTGCTGAGAGCCATATCTCCGTGTTTGCTGATGACACTAAATTAGGTAAGGTTATAAAGACTAATCTTGATGTTTTTTCTTTGCAGGAAGATTTGGACAGAGTGGGGGACTGGGCAGTAAAGTGGCAAATGAGGTTCAATATAGACAAATGTAAAGTTATGCATTATGGGAAAAATAATAACACAGCAACATATACTTTAAATGGTATTTCCCTGGGAAGAACTACTAATGAAAAGGATTTAGGAATAATTGTAGATAACAAACTTGGCAACAGTGCCCAATGCCAGTCAGCAGCTGCAAGGGCCAATAAGATATTGGCATGGATAAAATGAGGTATAGATTCACGGGAGGTGCATATAATCTTGCCTCTTTACAAATCAATGGTAAGATCCAGAGGCGGCTCTCTAATTAGGCAAGTTAGGCGGCTGCCTAAGGCCTCGCACTTGGGGGGGCCTCGCGGCAGCCTAACTCACCTAACAGATAATGTTTTGCCACCTTTCTGCTACCTACTCCATGGACATTCATAAGCTTCCACTAGGTACCAGTTTACATTGTAAGTTGACGGGAGCTTATCGCTGCCTGCTTGTTGTGTGTAGCAGGCAGTGATAAGTCAACTGTCACACTAACCTCCGCGCCATCAGCGTCGGCACTTTAAGGTAAGGGGTCGTCTTCACAGGCAGCGATTGTGTTTTTTTTCTCTCCTGCACACGAAGATTACCGCTCTGCTCCGCCCCCACTGTAACCCAAACGGCAACAGCAGAGGCGCCAGCACAACGTGGTCTATGAGACCACTGGACACTGAGACCCTCTTCTTCTCCCTGTAGATGCCCAGACAGGTAACTAAGCAGGGAGGGAGAGGGACATCTAAGAGAAAAACTATCCCGCCGCTCTGATGCCCTTTATGCTGGTCATAAAAAAAAGTTTTTAAAAAATCTGCTGGTGTGTCTGTGTGCTGACCGAGTTGTGTGAGTGTGTGTGCTGACTGAGTGTGTGAGTGATGGTGTGTGCTGACTGAATGTTTGTGTGAGTGAGGGTGTGTGCTGACTGAGTGTTTGTGTGAGTGTGGGCTGGCTGAGTGTGTGAGTGTGGAATGGCTTAATGTGTGCTGAGTGAGTGTGTGCTCGCTGAGTGTGTTTGATTAAGTGTGTGATGGCTTATTTTGTTTGTGAGTGTGTGTCCTGAGTGAGTGTGTGACTGAGTGTGGGCTGGCTGAGTGTTTGAGTGAGTGTGGGCTGGCTGAGTGAATGAGTGTGTGCTCACTGAATGTGTTTGATTAAGTGTGTGCAGGCTTATTGTGTGTGTGTGTGCGTGTGTGAGTGTTTGCTTGCAGAGTGTGTCTGTGAGTGTGTGTCCTGTCTGAGTTTGTGTGGCTGGGTTTGTGATTGAGTGTGACTATGTTTGTGATAAGCTGTTTGAGGACATAATGGCAGTGGTATATTTAAGGACAATGATCATTAGTTCTTTAGGGACCCTGATTTGAGTGATAAACAGTCTAGGCACAAATATGGCACCAATAAAAGGTTTGGGAACAATGGCAGTGACAGGGTATTTGAAGACAATGATTACCCCAATGAGCTGTTTGGGCACATAGATGACCCTGATAAAATGTTTGGGCACAGAGACAGCAGTCGGAAAGCAGTTTGGAGACAAAGAAGGCAGTCAAATAAGTTGATGAAGGACATAGGTGGCACTGATAAGTCTTAGGGACAAGTTGCACTGGGAAGCTGTTTGGGATCAAATATGGCACTGGCAAGATGTTTGGGGACAGAGATGGAACAAGGCCAAGACCTTGTGGATGTACATTGGTAAGTCCTGTCTGTACATTATTGGACAATTGTAATAATAATTTGCAAGTCCTGTGGGTGATGAAATGTGGTGCTGTGATGTTTGTGTGTGTCTTCTAAATGTGAACACTAACACATATATACACACTCAAATGCTGATCAGATGCACACAAGCACACTTATAGTGTATGTGTGTGCTAGTGTGTGTATCTGATCAGCATATAAGCATGTATGTGTGTGCTATACCAATCACTTTTGATATAGATATTTGCAGACTAATTATAAGACAAATAAAAACAAGGAGTGGTGAATTCCTAATTGCTTTAAGGCTGGTCTTAAAATATGCTATTTAAACAGTTCATTTTTATTATCACTTGCATATCTATTTTTAATTATGAGTGTCAGTGAGGGCCTCATGTTCGAGTTTCGCCTAAAGCCTCACAAAGTCTAGAGCCGCCTCTGGTAAGATCTCACCATGAATATGCAGTACAATTCTTGGCACCCGTCCTTAAAAAGAATATTAAGGAACTAGAAAAAGTGCAAAGGAGAGCTACAAAATTAATAAGGGGATTGGAGGATCTAAGTTATGAAGAGAGACTTAAAAAATTGCATTTATATACGTTAGAAAAAAGGCGTCTCAGAGGGGATATGATAACATTATATAAACTTGTGCAGGGCCAATATAAAGAGTTCTCCAGTGACCTGTTCATTAACAGAAATGTACAAAGAACAAGAGGTCACCCCCTGAGACTGGAAAAGCAAATATTTCATAGACAGCAAAGGAAGGGATTCTTTATGGTAAGGACAATAAAGTTATTGAACTCACTGCCAAGAGAGGTAGTACTATCAACCAAAATAGATGCATTTAAAAATGGTCTGGATGTTTTTTTTTAGAAAAGCAGAACATACAGGGCTTTAATGATAGAGCTTATTGATCCAAGGAGAAATCTGATTGCCCCTTGGAGTGAAGAAGGAATTTTTCGAAATAGCTTCCTTAGGGGTTTTTGCCTTCTTTTGGATCAAAAGCTGGAATGATAGGTAGAAGGGTTGAACTGGATGGACTTGTGTCTTTTTTTAACCTAAATTACTATGTTACTATGATACCCAAAAGAGCAGTATGGATTACCAAAGCTTCAATGGTCTCACGACATGTAAACTTGCCACATCCAAATACCTACAGTACAGTTTTCTCCAATCAAGCCAGTATTGCCTTATGAGGAATTATCCTGCAAAGAACAAAAGACGCTGGACAGCTGTAACATAAAATCAGTATGGAGAGGTGGAGATCCCAGAGCAAGATACAGGTGATTCAAATTACCACAAAGATGCCGATATAAAGAGACTGCAATTGACTTATTTCATGGCACATTAGTGAGGGAAGGTACAGAGTTTTGGGAGAAGATCTGGGCAGCTTCCTTAACAAGATTGATGCCAAGAAGAAGTGAATCCTAATAACTCTTCAGAAGAACTGACTCAAGCAAGGAACCTGAAGACTGAAGATTGCAAATCAATTTTTACTTCAAGTGGCTGCATGGGCAAATGCAATGGGAGAACATTGAGGAAATATAGCCACCCTGGAATGGGCTATAGCAAAAGCTCTTGAAACTTGTGACTACCACTAAGCAGGTCCCGTTTGCAGTGAAATAAATATTACTGCATCCAGCATGCCAACTGGAACTCAAAACTGACATCAGTACTCACTTTACTACTCAGTCCAATAACGGGCACAGGCTATACCATTTCACCCCCACGTCTCGGGGTTAATTAAAAGGTGCAATGGGCATTTTAAAGGATAGATTTATACACTATCCCCAAGTAAGTAAAAAGGGGGTGGGATAAAACTTCTACACAGAGTCTTAGGATTTCACATCTCTATATGCCAGGCTAACCTGTAAGGTGACAATCCATTTGTTAGTATAAGGTTCACATTTTACAGGCAGCCTCCCCTAATCAGTGGGAAACAACTCAGTTTTTTATTTTAAACTAACATTTTATTTTTTTGTTATCACTGGTGGTCGTAGGGATTAACAGAGGTTGATCTGTTCCCATAGGAGGCAGTAGGTCTGTATAGAGATATCCGTATACACAGATGAGTGAACCAGAGAAGGTTGGAGTACAACTGGGTAGTGAGTGTGGACGAATGAATGTGGAGCACATGTTTGTTTAGAACGAATACCAGGGGCACCCCACAAAAATAAGTAGGGTCTAGAGCATGGGTATTATCATGGTCTAATGCAGTAGAAGGAATAGGTACGTCATGGCAATAATAAAACTGTATTATTATGTGATGATTCTTAACCTGTCTATTCTCCTTTCAGCAGATAGTGACCGCATAGCCCCGCTGATTCCATAGATGTCCATCACATTAAAGCTAGACGGGATGTACACTCCCCTCAAATACTAAATTCCCATCAGTGAAAGTTGGGGTGGCTGGGAAGCTTGGGGAAATACATTGTACATGGAATCTTGATTACTGTATTTATATGCATTTCTTTATGTATCACTATATGTTCATACGTTACATGTTTAGCCGTTAGCAAATACAATTTCTTGAGAACCCTCTATGAGAAAATAACTTCAGTGTATTTATGGTGTAATAGCAAGAGGTGGAATGTTGTAATATGATATTTTGTGCTTTACCACCATATAATTCACTTTTATTTTCAATATCTTTTTATTCTTTTCTTTCATTAATAATACACACAATATTCACATAACCGTATTACAATACACAATAAGAAAAATTCCTATAAATAAATTACCATATTACAATTTATAAAAATAACCTCTCAAACCCCCTTACCCCCCACCCCCTCCCACATTTTTCCTTTCAAAAATCTACTCCGATAAAAAAAATAAAAAAAGGTCCGATAAAAACAAAAAAAGGAAGTTTCATATAGAAAATATACATAAAGACAAACAGGGTAGGATCAGTAACTCTGGTCCAAACCAGGTGCAAATAGTGGACCTTCTAAATATTGTGTCCATCTGACCCATTTAAGGTTACGTTTCAGCCCGCCTTCCTCTTCCAAAACAGTTAACCCCTCGATTTTCCTAGTCTGTTCTACCTCCATCACCCATTCTTCATATTTAGGTGTTTTCTCTTGTTCCCAATATCTTGGTACCAACATTTAGGCTGCATTCAAGAATACAGGAATCAGGGACCTTCTATATATTTTCACTGATTCTTCTGTGTGATGAAGTAGTACTGATCTAGGTTCATTTATAAATTAAGAGTCCAGGATCAGATGTATTGTATTAATTATAAAATCACAAAATGGCTTAATCAAAGGACAAAAAGAAAAGATAGGAGACTCAGCACACCGTTTAAGGGAGTTTAATCCACCAAAAAAAAACAAAGTTTCAGCCCAGCATTGAGCTTTTTTCAAGACTTGAAAAAAGCTAAGTGCTGGGCTGAAACGTTGTTATTTTTTGGTGGACTAAACTCCATTAAACAGTGTGCTGAGTCTCCTATCTTTTATTTTTGCTTTATGGGCGTGAATGACGCTCCCTTCTGGCACCCGATACTTGTAAGTGTGCAGACCCATTCATACTTTTCATTAATCAAAGGACAGTTCCACCATATATGAATATAGTCTCTCACCCCCCTCCTGGCATCTCCAGCAACTTTCAGGAACTTTTTGAAAAATGTTATGCAAAAAGGCTGGAGTCCTATACCACCTAGTCATTAATTTAAAATTATTTTCTTGGACTGCAACTGAGGCCGAGCATTTATGGGTGAGTATAATCATTTTCTTCCATTGCCTTTCACTCATGATTGTCCCACAGTCCCTCTCCCATTCACACAAATAGTAAGGCTCGCCTGCTGTCTCTGGACTATGGCCCCATGGTAAAAGCTTGTATTTTCCCCTTCAGAAAGGCTTGTTCGTGCCTTTCTGCCTGGGTGTTCGGTAGATTCAATCTACCGAACCAACTCACGAATGAACGGACCACCTGGGTAATGGATGTGCCATAACTCTAAACGTTAAAATTGTTAGTTAGTTATAGTCTGTTAGTGTATTGGTTTATGTGTAACATTTAATTCTGTGAGTAGACCACTCTGAAGGTTTATAATGTGACAGTGACTCCAATAGTTTACCCCAACATCCATTGTTCTGTTTTAACTGGATTAACTGGTAAACTGATTATGTTGTGTACATTACTGTGTGAATTGTAATTAGGTCTACTCACTCTATGTTAATTCCTATTTGGTTTGCAGTCTGAATGTCTAATGTTTTCCTAGCCCCAGTTAGTTGGAGAACTATGTTTAGTTACAGCCCCCCCCTCCCCCCCCCCCCCCCATTGTATACTAATGCCTGTGATGTCATGTGTATGTCTTTTTATAAGTCTGTGTTGTTACACAAATAAAGGAGTTCTTCAATCTTGCTGTACCTAACTGCTAGATGTCCTGTCTATTTGGGTACAAAGAGCAAGGGTCCAGGAATGACTTGCTGGGTGAATGCTGAGCTGTAATTGGGGGCTAAGGAGGTGATTTCCCACAACGGACAGAGGGTCTACTTCGTCTGGTAGACGGTCCGTTACACCCGGGTATGCAGATCACGATCAAATCAACCCCTAAGTCTTTGAAATTTGGAATCTCAGCACACCGTTTAAGGGAGTTTAATCCACCAAAAAATAACAAAGTTTCAGCCCAGCATTGAGCTTTTTTCAAGACTTGAAAAAAGCTCAGTGCTGGGCTGAAACGTTGTTATTTTTTGGTGGACTAAACTCCATTAAACAGTGTGCATAGTCTCCTATCTTTTCTTTTTGCTTTATGGGCGTGAATGACGCTCCCTCGTGGCACCCGATACTTGTAAGTGTGCAGACCCATTCATACTTTTCATTAATCAAAGGACAGTTCCACCATATATGAATATAGTCTCTCACCCCCCTCCTGGCATCTCCAGCAACTTTCAGGAACTTTTTGAAAAATGTTATGCAAAAAGGCTGGAGTCCTATACCACCTAGTCATTAATTTAAAATTATTTTCTTGGACTGCAACTGAGGCCGAGCATTTATGGGTGAGTATAATCATTTTCTTCCATTGCCTTTCACTCATGATTGTCCCACAGTCCCTCTCCCATTCACACAAATAGTAAGGCTTAACTCCTTCTTCTAGGCTGGAGAGAATTGATTGTTTACTGGAAATGATATTTTTGGGAGTATCTATCATCATACATAGTGACTCAAAAGATGTAAGTTATTCTGGGTATTGCCCTGTATATAAAATAGACCTGACAGAGTGCTGCAACTGTGCATAAACATATCTTTGATTATTCATTGATTGCCTGCTTACTGTAATAATCTCTATATGGGCCAACCCCTCCCTTTGCATGACATGACCCAGCCTGGGATATCTAATATCCATGTCAAACATTTTGCGCCATATAGAGTAGTCCATTCCCAAGGGAAAATCTTCATTAGCAATAAGTGAAGTAAGGGGAGAAGGAATTCCCACTAACCAAACCTTATCCATTAATTTCCTAAAGTTTTTAATAGTAGGGCATATTGTTGGATGTCTAGACCCCTTCACCACTCTTAATGTAGATTTAACCCATGTGGTTACTGGGATTGGGACAGTAAGTCCAATATTTTCTAGTGTGACCCATTGCTTCCTCGCTGGCCTTGTCCATTCCACGAGTCTCACCAAATGTACGGCCTTGTAATAATTCTGAACATCAGCCCACCCCCCCATATGTTTAGGTTTGATAAGATGTTTATATCCAAGTCTGGGAGGTTTATTTTCCCAGATGAATTCTATTATACTTTTCCTAATACTCTTAAAAACTATTCTGGTATTTGAACAGGGAGCGTTTGCAGAACATACAATACTCTTGGCAACAAGTTCATCTTAACTACTCTTATACATTCAAACCAGGAGATTTTTTGTTTCGACCACCTAAGTATATCCTCCTTCATTACAGATAGCATACGGGTAAAGTTGAGGGGAACTATTTTCCCCAGTTCTCGTGGGATAAGAACTCCCAGATACTTTATATATTCTCTGGACCATTTTCATGGGAACGATTTTTTAATCACAGTTTCACTTTCGAAGGGAACTGAGATGTTTAATACTTCCAATTTCCCCAAATCACCTTAAAATTTTAAAGACTCGAGTATATCTTAATTTCCTTCAATATACTGGGCAGTGATATTTGAGGCTGGGAGACAATCAACAACAGATCGTCAGCAAACGCAGCTATCTTATATTCATGTTGGCCCAACTTCATTCCATTAATATATATCTATAAACAGAAGAGGAGACAGGGGACATCCCTGTCTAGTACCATTAGACAGGGTGAACTGGTCCGATAATATACCTTTTACCCTAATCCTATCTGTGGGTGTCTGATAAAGTGCATTTATCCATTTCCCCAACCTTGGACCAAGTCCCAGATGATTTAGGACTTCTCTCATATAGGGCCAGCTCACCCTGTCAAATGACTTCTGAACATATATTGAAACCAACAACATGGGTACTACTTATTTCTGGGCATAGTGTATCAAATTCAGAATTTTTGTTGTATTGTCCCTAGCTTCATGTCCGGGTACAAATCCTACCTGGTCTCCATGTAAAAGTTGTGGGAGATATAATTCACTTTTATATTCAGGCATTCCCTTTATTTAAAATTACAGTTACCAGCAGTGGAAGGGTTACTTTCAAACAAACAATGTGTTTGTTTGTGTCCTCCACAGTAACTAGTTCAGTTTGGGGGCTGGAAGGTGTGACTCTAGGAGGCTTTTCCAGCATCCCTCCGACCCGGTGTCGCGGAACCAACTTCGCTACTATGTTCTGGAGAAGCCTGGTTGCTCGCCTGCTGCCTCTGGACTATGGCCCCATGGTAAAAGCTTGTATTTTCCCCTTCAGAAAGGCTTGTTCGTGCCTTTCTGCCTGGGTGTTCGGTACATTCAATCTACCGAACCAACTCACGAATGAACGGACCACCGGGTAATGGATGTGCCATAACTCTAAACGTTAAAATTGTTAGTTAGTTATAGTCTGTTAGTGTATTGGTTTATGTGTAACGTTTAATTCTGTGAGTAGACCACTCTGAAGGTTTATAATGTGACAGTGACTCCAATAGTTTACCCCAACATCCATTGTTCTGTTTTAACTGGATTAACTGGTAAACTGATTATGTTGTGTACATTACTGTGTGCATTGTAATTAGGTCTACTCACTCTATGTTAATTCCTATTTGGTTTGCAGTCTGAATGTCTAATGTTTTCCTAGCCCCAGTTAGTTGGAGAACTATGTTTAGTTACAGCCCCCCCCCCCCTCCCCCCCATTGTATACTAATGCCTGTGATGTCATGTGTATGTCTTTTTATAAGTCTGTGTTGTTACACAAATAAAGGAGTTCTTCAATCTTGCTGTACCTAACTGCTAGATGTCCTGTCTATTTGGGTACAAAGAGCAAGGGTCCAGGAATGACTTGCTGGGTGAATGCTGAGCTGTAATTGGGGGCTAAGGAGGTGATTTCCCACAACGGACAGAGGGTCTACTTCGTCTGGTAGACGGTCCGTTACACCCGGGTATGCAGATCACGATCAAATCAACCCCTAAGTCTTGGAAATTTGGAATCTCAGTTACTTCTAGGTAATCCGGGATCTCTGGGGCATGCTGTTGGCAGCTTTCAGTATGCCTTTTCCAGTTCCTCTTCTTGGACCAGTCTTTCTCTAGTTCCATAATGTCTTTTTTATAAAAAGGCACGCAGATTTGAACTGCATATTCAAGGTGAGGTCTTACCATGGACCTATAAAGAGGCTGAATAATATCTTCCTCCCGTGAGTCAATATCCCTTTTAATACACCCCAATATCTTATTGGCCTTTGCAGTTGCCAGCAGACACTGTGTACTACTGCTGAGACAATTGTCTACAACTACTTCCAAATCAATAATAAACAAATTAAAAAGAAGAGGACTCAGAACAGAAACCTGAGGTACTCCACTTATCACATGTGTCCGATTTTAGAACTTCCCATTTACCACCACCCTTTGCATTCTGTCTTTCAACCAATTGCCAATCCACACACAAAAACCACTGTCCCTAAGCAATTCATTTCAGTCAATTTGTACAGTAACCTTTTATGTGGAACTGTATTAAATGCCTTAGCAAAGTCTAAATATATCACTGCAGCACGCATATCTATATTTTTACTCACCTCCTAGTAGAATATAATTAAGTTAGTTTGACAAGATTTGTTCTTCAAAAAAGCCATGTTGGCTGCTGCTAATGAGATTCCTGTTCAATATGAAATCTTATAATCCCTTAGCAACCCTTTCCCAACAGTTTCCCAACTGTCAAGCTTACAGGTCTGTAATTGCCCCGGCTGAGATTTTGATCCCTTTTTAAATATGAGCACCATGTCAGATTTATGCCAATCTGTGGGCACCATGTCTGAAATAAAATAATACCTGAAAATCTAAAAAAATGCTCTGGCCAGGACCTAGATTTCCTCTTTAAGTACCCGTGGGTGTATACCATCTGGTCCCGGGGCTAATGTGTAAATTACAGTGGCTTATATTAATTATAGGGCTTAAGTCACTGATTACACATTAATATTGCACAGAATTTGCACTTGTTTGTAAACTTTTTTGTGCGGAAATTAAAAACATGTCACTGGAGAGTAAACTGTCTTGCCAGGGTCTGACTTGGCTCTTTAAAGGGACAATCTAGTCACCCTTTTAACTTTGGTGCAACTTGTAGGCACCACAGTGTAGACTAGACTTTCACTTTCTGTTTTTTTTTTAGTTCTCTGTAAAAAAGAGATTATACTTACCTTTGAAAGTACTACATCGATGCTGCTGTACCTGCTCAAGCGCACTTGATGGTTCTCCCATCAATCACCAGGCTTCCTTCAATCTCCTTCTCTCAGACGCTCATCAACGAGTGTCTCCTTGGAAACAGGCACACTGAGCAGGCTGCTCAGTGTCCTCTCTATACACTCTGCTTCATGCTTGCCTGCTGTTATCAGGATATCAGCAGAGTGAGCAGGAAGGGTAAGGGGGAGTGATCACAGATGAACTTTTATTATCACAAAAAGGACTTATTCTCCATGGCTAGCACAATAAATCAAGGCTTGGTGTCAGTAAGGCAGTAACTATAATATTGTAATTACTGCCTTGCTAAATCTTCCTGGCTGACACCAAGCCATGATTTAGTATGCTAGCCACAGAGAATGAGTCCTTTTTCTGATAATAAAAGTTCCTTTCTGTTTACTCCTCCGGGTGTTCTGCTCACTCTGCTGAAATCCTGATATGGGGCATGAGGGAGAACATTGGACCCGGGGGACATGATGTATAATGTTAAAATAAATAAAAAAAAGCACCAGTATCTACATTTAATTAATTACATCCACCACACTATGATTATAATTCCAATCATACTCATACAGGCTCTGCTATTCCCATCATAATCATATGGGTATTAAATAAACAGCAACTCCCATCATACTTATATTTTTTAGACAGTTGAGCACTATATAAAATATATTTTTGAATACATAATTTTATATAAAATATTCACAAAAATACAATTTATATAGTGCTCAACTGTCTAAAAATTATGTGGTGGGAGTTGTTGTTTATTTAATAACAATTTGATTATGATGGGAAGTTCAGAGCCTGAGTATGATAGGAATTAGCAACAAGGAAGAAAGCAACAAAATCTTCAGTCAAAATCTGCTACTGGCTGTGTTGAATGGGTAGGCGGAGCTTGGTGACATCATTGATGATGTCACTCACATCGGGAGCATGCCTGGTAGTAACTGAGAGCAAGGGGTGTTTGCGAGATCTCAATGAAGGGAACATGCTCAGTATTCATTCCCATTCACTTGAAAAGGAATGGATCTGATTGGCTGAAGCAGAAAAAGAGAGATACATTGTCAGCCTTTTGGAATGAGAAGGTGGGCGGTCCTGATTGCTTCAAAAGCCTTAAGATCTGCTAACTGCTTTTAAATGTAAGTTTATCAATTTTTACCTTATGGAAATTACAAGATATGCATATTAAAGTACTATTTTAGTACTTTAATATGCATTAAGACTTCGAAAATGCTTTTTGGGCACCAGACAGTCCCTTTAAGTACCCATGAGTGTATACCATACAGGCCTGGGGCTTTGTCGATCTTAACATCATTTAATTGTTTTAACACTTGTGTTAACCCCTTAAGGACAGAGCCTTTGAAACATTTTTGTCCATTCTGGACAATGGCTATTTTAACATTTCTAAGCTGTTTGTGTTTAGCTGTAATTTTCTTCTTATGCATTTGCTGTACCCACACATATTATATATTGTTTTTATCGGGACAAGAAGGGATTTCTTTGGATGCCATCATTTTGATCATATCTTATAATATTATATAAAAATAATAATAAAATATTGTAAAAAAAAACAAAAAACACAAATTTCCTGACTTTTATTTGAAACATCTTCTCCTCATCGACAAAAGCGAACAAAAAAAAATGCTAAATAGATTCTACTATTTCTCCTGAGTACAGGGATACCACCCATGCATAGGTTTGTTGGGTTGTTTTGGGGCTAAAATGCCAAATTTGGGAGGTGCAGTTTTTGGTTTTCCAACTTGAAATTTTTACATGTCCTATTTTACCCCATCAACTCATATATTTTTTAAAAGTAGACACCCAAGGCTATTACAAATGATGGTATTTTAACACTTTCCATGCACTAATTCTACCACCAGCCTTTGTCAAAGTTTGTGGTAGATAATTTTTTGTGTTTTTTTTTTCACAAACATTGTACTTCATACATGAATTCACAGATTTTGGTACGTGTCACTGCCAAATAACACCTCAATATGTGTTCATCAACATTTCCTGAGTATAGGGATACCACCCATGCATAGGTTTGTCTGCTTGTTTAGGGGTTAAAGGGCCACATTTGAGAGGTGCGCTTTTTGGTTTTCCAACTTGAAATTTTGATATAAAGACAACCTGCGCCCATGTCCCATTTGGGACATATTTGAAGCCAGCTAGTGTATTTTACCCCATCAACCCATATATTTTTTAAAAGAAGACACCCTAGGCTATCTCAAATGGTGGTATTTTAACACTTTCCATGCACTAATTCTACCACCAGCCTTTGTCAAAGTTTGTGGTAGTATTTTTTTTGTGTTTTTTTCCACAAACCTTGTACTTCAGACATGAATTCACAGATTTTGGTATGTGTCACTGCCAAATAACACCCCAATAAGTGTTCAGCAACATTTCTTGAGTACAGGGATACCACCCATGCATAGGTTTGCTGAGTTGTTTGGGGGGGAAAAGGCCAAATTTAGGAGGTGCAGTTTTTGGTTTTCCAACTTGAAATTTTGACATGCAGAAAGCCTGCACCCATGTCCCATTTGGGACATATTTGAAAACAGCCAGTGTATTTTACCCCATCAACACATATATTTTTTCCTATTTTGTGGTAGTAATTTTTGTGTGTTTTTTCCCCCACAAATATTGTATTTCAGACATAAATTCACAGATTTCGGTATGTGTCACTGCCAAACAATAACCCAATATGTGTTCAACAACATCTCCTGAGTACAGGGATACCACCCATGCATAGGTTTGTTGGGTTGTTTGGGGGCTAAAGGGCCACATTTTGAAGGTGCGCATTTCCAACTTGGAATTTTGACGTGTAGTCAGCCTGAGCCCATCTTTCATTTGGGACTTTTTTTTTAAGCCGGACAGTGTATTTTACCCAAAAAAGTATATATTTTGTAAAAGTAGACACCCTAGGCTATTTTAAATGGTGGTATTTTAACACCTTCCATGCACCAATTCTACCACCAGCCTTTGTCAAAGTTTGTGGTAGTAATTGTATTGTGTATTTTTTTCCACAAATATTATATTTCAGACATAAATTCACATATTTTGGTATGTGTCACTGCCAAACAATAACCAAATATGTGTTCAACAACATCTCATGAGTACAGGGATACCACCCATGCATAGGTTTGTTGGGTTGTTTGGGGGCTAAAGGGCCACATTTTGAAGGTGCGCTTTTCTAACTTTTTATATTTTGTAAAAGTAGACACCCTAGGCTATTTTAAATGGTGGTATTTTAACACTTTCCATGCACCAATTCTATCAAGAGCCTTTGTCAAAGTTTGTGGTAGTACCGTATTTGCTCGATTATAAGACGACCCTGATTATAAGACGACCCCCCAAAATTTGTATATTCCTTTAAGAAAAAAACTAAAAGCCTGAATATAAGACTACCCTATAGGAAAAAAAGTTTAACTTGTATATATGTAAATTGCTTTTTAATATTTAATAAAAAATGTATATTATACAAATGCATTTCTTGTTTTTACTTCCTTTTTATGTGCCAGTGAGGCCTCTCTCCCCTTCCCCCAGCTGTCTCTCTCCCCCCCAGCATTGTCTCTCTCTTCCCCCCAAACTTCTTCTCTCTCTCTCCACCTCCCTTGTCTATCTCTATCCCCCCCTTGTCTGTATCTATTCCCATCCCCTTTTCTCTCTTCACTCTCCCTCCCTCCCCTTGTCTGTGTCTCACCCCTCCCTCCCCTTGTCTGTCTGTGTCCCCCCCTCCCCCTAACCTGGTTTTGTTCCCTGGTGGCTAGTGGGGGCAGCCGGGGGTAGTCTGCAGAGCCAGCTGGTCCGTCATAATAGACTGCCGTGTCGGGCAGCATGGAGGATGTCTGCACGTATAGTGCAGACATCCCACAGCTGCCCGATTCACCCTGGTGGCTAGTGGGGCAGCAGAGGATGTCTGCGCGATGAGCGCAGACCTCCCCTGCTGCCGCCCGGCACGACCGCCAGGACTTCTGTGACGAAAGCGGAAGTACCCGGCTTCTTCATAGAAGCCCCGGCGGTCGTGCCGGGCTGAAGCAGGGGAGTCTGCGCTCATCGCGCAGACATCCCCTGCTGTTAGAGAGGGGGATCCAGGTCCCCTGCAGCTCTGCTGGGAACCTGGATCCCAGTCTTATAGTCTGACCTCAATTTGAGGTCAGATTATAAGATGACCTCGAATGTAAGAGCAAATGCTCTGAAAAAAACCTTGTCTTACATTCGAGCAAATACGGTAATTTTATTGTGTATTTTTTCCCACATACATTGTACTTTAGACACAAATTCACATATTGCGGTATGTGTCACTGACAAACAATACCACAAAATGTGTTCAGCAACATCTCCCGAGCACAGGAATACCACCCATGCATAGGTTTGTCAGCTTTGTTGGGGGTTGAAAGTCTACATTTGAGAGGTGCGCTTTTCAGATCTGTTGTGCAGGCATCGATTGGCTCTCCCTAGAGCATCGGACTTCCGATGCTCTTTCCATTAGAAGGGAAGCACTGCCTGTACAGGTAGAGTTTCCTTCTACTGAGCCGATGGGGTCGCTCAGGAGAGCGACCACCATCGGTTCTGGGGCAGCCAAAGGTGCTGCTAAGTGCCTCGCTAGCGAGGCACTTTAGCAACAACGGAGGTGCTTAGGATTTTTAAATGGCTGCTACGATCACTCCAGGGAGTGATCGTAGCGCGCCCCTGCACTTTTTTGCACAATGCCTCTACCTAGCTGGTCGCTTTCTTTACTCTGTTAAGTGCATGACATGCCAGGCACGTCAGCTGTCGGCAAATCCACGATTTGCCGTGACGTGCCTGGCACGTCATCTGTCGCCAAGGGGTTAACCAATAACATGCTTGCTGTGACTGTTCTATAAAAAAAAATCGCTTGCAGGTTCTTGTACATTGGTTCTTCCTTGGTAAAAACAGAAGAAAATACATTATTTAAAATATCTGCTTTCTCTCTGTCTTCAGTGAGTATCTCATAGTTGCCACTCAATATAATTAATTATTCATATACCATGCATGCTTAAACACCTTCACTGTATTAACATCTACCACTTCTACTGGAAGACTATTCCATACATCCACTGCCCTCTCATAAAGTAATACTTTCATTAGTCCCCGGTCTTATCTTATATCTAGGATAGCCTTATACCTATCGCACGCATGTTTAAACTCCTTCACTGTATTAACCTGTACCACTTCTTCAGGAAGACTATTCCATGCATCCACTACCCTTTCTGTAAAGTAATACTTGCATTAGTTCCTGACCTTATCTTATATCTAAGATATAGGTCAGGTCATCTTATCTTATATCTGATAACATTCCCAGCCTGATTGCCCAGAAATATTCCCAGTCTGACTGCCCAGTAATATGCCCAGCCAGGTATTCCACTTACCTTCTGTGTTTTTTTCCCAAAAAGAAGGTAAGTGGAATACCTGCCAACTAACACTACAAACATATATATATAAATGTATACCCTTTTGTAACAAATATGAAGCAAACTAAAACCAATGTGGCTAACCAGTAAAGTAAATATGTAGGGTGAAATCGTTCAAGATTAATTCAAAAGGACAAATTGGTATAGGTCCCACCAAAACACTGAATTTTAAATTATGGCATTTTAAAGCATATACTTAATGCCACTGGCATGATTCATTTGTGATTTAATTTAGAAGTTCTTTATAGGTTTCTCTCTTATCTTTCTTACCATGGCCCCAGATACACCCACCCACCACTAAGTCGTCTTCCCTTCCTATACTGTCTAGCCCAGTGTTTACTGGTCCCTTGCCCCACAGCCATTCCCACTTTTAAAAATCCAATTTTATTTCCAAAATGTAAACGGCATAGAAAGTAAAAAAAGCAGTGACTTCCGCGTTTCCCCTTGAGGCTTACTCATAGATCATGTCATAATTAAAGGACTCTTGTGTGTGGCATAATTATGGGGCTCTTGTGTGTGGTATAACTATGGGGCCCTTGTGTGTGGCATATTTATCTGGTTCATTGTGTGATGCATAATTAATGGAGCTCTTGTGTGTGACATATTTATTGGGCTCCTGTGTGTGGTATTATTAATGGGGCTCCTATATGTGGCATATTTTGTGGGTTCCTACATGTGACATAATTTATGGGACTCCTATATGTGGCTCCTGTATGGCATATTTAATGGGCCATCTGACCGGCATTACTAAGGAATCTGTTTGGAATGGTTTTGGAGATTTTGGATTTTGGAATTTTGGAGAAAATCTAGGGGGGTGACACCATGAGTTACCGCACTGGGTGACACCAAGCCTTGTGACGCCTCTGTGTCCAATGTCTGCCTAACAAAATACACCACAATCAAAGAGCTCAGCATAATAAACATGGAAAACACATGTTGGAAAGTCCTCCAGACGGAGGTGCTCAGAAAGACCCAGTGATCATACAGAAGTACAAAAAGACTTTAGACCAGGATAAAAGGTAAACATTAGGGAAAGTCTTTGATATTTTAGAATTTTCATTTTTAGGATTTAATTTATCTTTTTAATAAAGCAGTCACATTTAAGCTGCAACAGTGTGATTTACTCATCATCATTAACTGAGGAAGAGGATGATGTACTAGACCACCAATAATGTACTAGACCACCATCCAAAGATGGTGATTTTACATGTTTTTGGACATATGTTCTTTAGTAAAATTTTACAATTTGTAAAAAGCAGAATAATGGGTAAAGAACAGTTAGTAAATGTGGTGTAAGTTTTTATCTGAGGTGGTAAGTGGGGACAGAGACGAAGCAGATATTTTCAACAATTTATTTTCTTCCTGTTTTACCAAAGAAGGACTGATGGACAAGAATCGGCAAGCTACTTTTACAGGATAGTCACAGTAAACATGGGATTGGCTGACACAAGAAAATGTTTTAAAACAATTAAATGGTGTTAAGGTTGACAAAGCCCCAGAGCTGTATGGTATACACCCATAGGAACTTAAAGAGCTAAGCCAGGCCCTGGCAAATCAGTTTGCTCTCCAGTGACATGTTTTAATATTAGGACAAATACTGTGCAATATTAATGTGCAATCAGTGACTTAACCCCTTAACGACAGGTGACGTGCCAGGCACGTCACGGCAAATCGAGGACTTGCCGACAGGTGACGTGCCTGGCACGTCATGCACTAAATGGAGTAAAGAAAGCGACCAGCGGTCGCTTTCTTTACTCTAACGGTGTTGCTACAATTCCTCTAGGTAGAGGCATTGTGCAACACCCCCCAAATGTGCAGGGGCGCGCTACGATCACTCCACGGAGTGATCGTAGCAGCCATTTAAAAATGGCTGCGCCCGCTGCACACATGTGCTTAGAAAGCGAACGATCGTTCGCTTTCTAAGCATCTCCGGTGTTGTTAACAACACCTTCAGCTGCCCCAGATCCGATGGTGGTCGCTCTCCTGAGCGACCCCATCGGCTCAGTAGAAGGGAACGCTGCCTGTACAGGCAGCGCTTCCCTTCTAATGGCAAGAGCATCGGAAGTGAAAGTATTTCACTTCCGATCCTCTAGGGGGAGCCAATCGATGCCAGCACAGCAGATCTATGTGATCTGTGTGCAGGCATGTATGGTAAGTGCTCTGATGAGCACTTACCATACTGTCAAAGGCAATATTACTAAATATTGCCTTTGACAAGTATTGATCTGCCTCCCTCACCTTACTACTTTTAGTAAGGGAGAGAGACAGATCAGATCAAGTAAAAAAATAAAATAAAATAATAAAAAAATATTTAATAAAATTTTAAACACCAAGGGCTTTTATAAAAGCCATTTAACCCCTTCCCTGCCATTGATCGCTGTGTACGCAGTGATCATACACAGCAGCACATTTTTTGCTGTCTGTGCATTTTTTAGGGGTTATTTTTTTTTACTGTAATTCATTAAAGTATAAAAAAACCTCTTTTAAGAGAGATTAACCCCTTTCTTGCCGTAGATCACTGCCTAATCAGCGATCTGACGCAAATGCAGCAATCTTGCTGCAGAAGCATTTTTAATTTTTTTAAAACGTTTTTATTACACCCGTCACGTGTTAATTATACCCGCTAGGGGACTACGTTTAACGTAAAAAAAATTTTTTAGCTGTCTGAGCGCATGTATACCGATCAGTAACAGCTGATAAGTGACAATGGCGGGTTGGCGTTTGCTCAGATGAGCATCACCATTCGTCTGGTTAGATCAATATGTGTAAATATTTGATCTGACCCGTGTAGATCTGCCTCCCTCTCACTTGAGTTTTAGTGAGGGAGGGAGACAGAGCTGTATAATGTAAGTTTTTAATTATAATATATTTAATAGAATTGAGACCCAAAGGCTTTTATAAAAGCCGTTTCCAGTATTTAACCCCATCCCTGCAATTGATCGCTGTGTACGCAGTGATCTTACACAGCAGCACATTTTTTGCTGTCTGTGCATTTTTTTAGGGGTTATTTTTTTTTACTTTGATTTATTACAGTATATCAAAGGCTCTTTTAAGAGCTATTAACCCCTTCCTTGCCGTATATCACTTCCTAAGCAGCACAAATGGTCACTGCCTAAGCAGTGCATATGGTCACTGCCTAAGCAGCGCATATGGAGCAATCTAGTCGCCGAAGGATTTTTTTTTGCTATCAGCATTTTTTTTGTCAGACTCACTAGGGGTTAATTATACCCACTAGGGGATTACGTGTATTCCTTTTGAAGCTGTCTGAACGCGTGTATAGCGATCAGTAACAGCCGATCAGTGGCAAAGGTGGTTGGGTGATTTCTCAGATGAGCATCACCATTCGTCTGGTTCGTAAATATTGTTCTGACCCATATGGATCTGCCTCCCTCTCCTCACTTGAGTTTTAGTGAGGGAAAGAGACAGATCTGTATAACATAATTTTTAAATTGTAATAAATTAAATAAAATGTTAATAAATTGTGAGTCCCAAGGGCTTTTATAAAAGCCATACCTTTTGTATAGTGTAGTGTATTAACCCCTTCCCTGCCACTGATCACTGCACAGCAGAACATTTTTTCTTGTCTGTGCATTTTTAGGGGTTAATTTTTTTGTACAGTACTACAAAGGCTCTTATAAGAGCTATTAACCCCTTCCTTGCTCTACATGTTCAAATTCCAAGTTTGAAAATCAAAAAGCGCACCTCTCAAATGTAGCCTTTCAACCCCTAACAAAGCTGACAAAGCTATGCATGGGTGGTATCCCTGTGCTCGGGAGATGTTGCTGAACATATATTGTGGTATTGTTTGTCAGTGACACATACCGAAATATGTGAATTTGTGTCTAAAGTGCAATGTATGTGGGAAAAAATACACAATAAAATGACTACCACAAACTTTGACAAAGGCTGGTGGTAGAATTGGTGCATGGAAAGTGTTAAAATAACACCATTTAAAATAGCCTAGGGTGTCTACTTTTACAAAATATATACTTTTTGGGGTAAAATACACTGTCCTACTTAAAAAAAAGTCCCAAATGAAAGATGGGCTCAGGAGGACTACACGTCAATATTCCAAGTTGAAAATGCGCACCTTCACAATGTGGCCCTTTAGCCCCCAAACAACCCAACAAACCTATGCATGGGTGGTATCCCTGTACTCAGGATATGTTGTTGAACACATATTGGGTTATTGTTTGGCAGTGACACATACCAAAATCTGTGAATTTATGTCTAAAATACAATATTTGTGAAAAAAAAACACACAAAAATTACTACCACAAACTTTGACAAAGGCTGGTGGTAGAATTAGTGCATGGAAAGTGTAAAAATACCACCATTTGAGATAGCCTAAGGTGTCTTCTTTTAAAAAATATATGGGTTGATGGGGTAAAATACACTGGCTGGTTTCAAATATGTCCCAAATGGGACATGGGTGCAGGCGGTCTGCATGTCAAAATTTTAATTTGGAAAACCAAAAACTGCACCTACCAAATTTGGCCTTTTACTCCCCAAACAACCCAACAAACCTATGCATGGGTGGTATCCCTGTACTCAAGAGATGTTGCTGAACACTTATTGGGGTGTTATTTGGCAGTGACACATACCAAAATCTGTGAATTCATGTCTGAAGTACAAGGTTTGTGAAAAAAAAACACAAAAAAATTACTACCACAAAGTTTGACAAAGGCTGGTGGTAGAATTAGTGCATGGAAAGTGTAAAGATACCACCATTTGAGATAGCCTAAGGTGTCTTCTTTTAAAAAATATATGGGTTGATGGGGTAAAATACACTGGCTGGTTTCAAATATGTCCCAAATGGGACATGGGTGCAGGCGGTCTGCATGTCAAAATTTTAATTTGGAAAACCAAAAACTGCACCTACCAAATTTGGCCTTTTACCCCCCAAACAACCCAACAAACCTATGCATGGGTGGTATCCCTGTACTCAGGAGATGTTGTTGAACACATATTGGGTTATTGTTTGGCAGTGACACATACCAAAATCTGTGAATTTATGTCTAAAATACAATATTTGTGAAAAAAAACCACACAAAAATTACTACCACAAACTTTGACAAAGGCTGGTGATAGAATTAGTGCATGGAAAGTGTTAAAATACCACCATTTGAGATAGCCTAGGGTGTCTACTTTTAAAAAATATATGGGTTGATGGGGTAAAATACACTGGCTGGTTTCAAATATGTCCCAAATGGGACATGGGTGCAGGCTGTCTGCATGTAAAAATTTCAAGTTGGAAAACAAAAAACTGCACCTCACAAATTTGGCATTTTAGCCCCCAAACAACCCAACAAACCTATGCATGGGTGGTATCCCTGTACTCAGGAGAAATAGTAGAAGCTATTTAGCATGTTTTTTCGTTCGCTATTGTCGATGAGGAGAAGTTGTTTCAAATAAAAACAAAGAAATTTGTGTATTTTTATTTTTTTTACCATATTTTTATTTTATTTTTTAATAATATGATAAGATATGATCAAAAATATGGCATCCATAGAAAGCCCTTTTTGTCCCGATAAAAACAATATATAATATGTGTGGGTACAGCAAATGACGAAGAAGAAAATTACTGCTAAACACAAACAGCACAGAAATGTTAAAATAGCCATTGTCCAGAAAGGACAAAAATGTTTCAAAGGCTCTGTCCTTAAGGGGTTAAACCCTATAATTACTATAAGCCACTGTAATTAACACATGTATGTATTGCAATTACTTTGAACTGTGTAAGTTATTTTAGGAGCATGAAACATGTTAAGTTTGTTAGAGAGGGCGTGATGACGTAGCACGCAAGTGAGCACCCGTGTGTGAGTGCTGCGATGAGTGGAAGCTGATCCGCAACTTGAAACCTGCTGCCCAATACTCTGCCGGATATACCTAGGGGGAAAAAAAGCTCAAAGTTGGACCAGCCATCTGCTCTACTCTCCGTATTTCCTCTGTGGAAGTTACCAGAGGTACCCTCTATAAGCGTGGTGGACTTTACATCGGACCTGCGGGATATATTCACTTGAAAGCCCTCTAAGTGAAACTACCTGCTGTCATTAGAGATCTTAGAGATCAGCACACTAAGGTGCGTCTTATCGAAGGGCACCGACAAGGTAGTTCCAATTTTTAGCGGGAGGACAGCAGTGTTCTCTCAGGGGTACTGTTTGGTGCATCTTTAATCATTTCCTCACTTTAACAATAATCAGGGGCTTTATGTGATTGGCATTGGGGAGGTAACCTAAACCCCTTTGAGAAAACTGTATTTTTGCAAGCAGTAACTTGCCAGATAATACCACTGACTCATACAAACGGAGTGTATCAGCGTTGCGTACAAACTGAGACTTTGTCATTGATATATCTTGATTTGCACTGAAAGTTTAATCCATAACGCTCTTTGCAACTACTAAAGAGGAACCTTGCAAGCATATCATTTGGGTAAAACCAGCGAGATATTTATGTGCTTAAAGACCTTTGGACTACCGGTTGATTAATATTAAGACTTTACTAATGATCTATTCTGATCTCTTCTGATCGGAAGGTTTAACCCCTAATGCTCTTAGTAACTGGCAAATAAAGGAGGTGAGACAGAATCTGGATGCATGACAACCCGGTAAAACCGATCAGATATCTTTTGTATTTGGGGGTCTTGGATTGATTGTTGATGAACATATTCTGAATATACTTGGTTATCTATACTTCAAACTCATTTCATTAAGAGGGAATATTATTGTATTAACACTCCTCTGAAATTTACATCTGCAGTTGACTAGAACTATAATAATGCCATAAGGGAAACTTGGCATTTAAGACACAAAAAGAAAAGGAAACAGAAAGGAAGAGGAGGAAGTTCATATGCCAAGTGATTTACCCTCCCTTTAGAACGGAAGGAAGGGACACATCGGAGTAAAATTAAATGAGACTTGGTGTGTCAATTCATTAATTGCATTACTCAAAAGGAAGGAAGAAGGAAAGTAAAGAGACATAAATCTCCTTAAAATGCCCTACGAGGGGAAAGTTAACACATAAAGACACATCTGAATTCCCCACCTACAAGTGATTATTAACAACTATTATCCCATCTAACTGCATATTAAAATAACAGGGCTGTTAAAGGATTGAATTATCACTTTGAACTCCAGGGAACCGTGACTTTATCAACTGGAACATCAGAAAATAACCAAGCCATCTTACCTGTTATAATAAATATTCACAACCTAGTATTATTCACTTATACTGGGAAAATATAATTGAGAGTGAATCCTGATTTGTATTTATCCCAGCATTATTACAACAAGAAAGGCATCGAACAAGAGAATGGCCCCCCAAAAAGATAAGCCTGATAAAGATAAAGGAAAATCTGCAAAACCAATAAACCTGCATTATTTTCCTCAGACAAGCCTCTCGGGAAAAAATCAAGACCAGATGTCCTCCCCAGACAAGTCAAGATCCGATATATATCTGGGAAAGAACTCCGAATTGTCATTACTCGACATCAAAACCAACATGCAAGAGCTTAAAACAGAAATCATGAACAGAAATCAAGAAAGATGTGCAGGTTCTGAAAGATGAAAATACTAATTTTAAAATGGAACTACAAAAAATGAAGGTGAAGCTGACGGATCTAGAGGACTGCTCTGATGAAATCAGAAATATTCCGGAAGACATCCTCTCCGATCATCTATATGATTACTGCGTGGAACTCCTATTACAATATATGGAAGAGGAGACAGCTGGCAGACATCCATTTTAGAGGATTCATAGGCTAGCAAAATCAAGAGATCCTAAATTTCAGGACAGACCAAGAGACGTAAGACTATGCTTCCAGAATACTTATGTAAAAGACTTAATAATGCAGCAGATCCGCAAAAGCCTCCAACCGGGAAGTTCCAAGATCTACTATTTTTCGCTGATCTTTCCATATCAACACGAAATAACAGAAGGCGGTTTCATGAGATTTGTCATATGCTCAGAGAAAAAGGAATCTTGTATAAATGGGGATTCCAAACAGCTTTGATTTTTACATTTGATGGAACCCCCTATCATTGCAAAGACCCAAATGAAGCAACATAAAAACTTCTTAAATTAGGAGCTACAAAGGAGTCACCATCAGTGCCTCCCTTTTTTTTTATGCATGGGAATTTATTTTTCTTCTTCTCTTTTTTTTTTCTCTTTTTCTACTCCCCATGGACTTGGGTGGCCCTATGCATAATATTCTCAACATAGATTTGCTTTTATTAGCTAGTCGGTCAGTTTTGGAGTGACAGCTGTCTGTATCACAGTGGGTCATCTCATAGAGGTCATGAAAGGAAATGTTACACCTCATTCCAATATATGGAAGAGGAGGAAATGTAACGGGTGGATACGCACAAAGCCCTTTGGAATTTATCACGCAAGATAGGATATGTATAGATATATATAAAAAGCACTAAACACCAAAATTGTCACAGAATAAAGTATCGTCGAGAAAAGTCGAGAGATATAAACCACCAAAGAGCACATAATAAGAAAAATTTGAAATTTGCACCTTACAAAACTTGGGTATACTGAAGAGACCGATACTGATCTGACCCACTTCAGCATAATACAGTATTCATATTTCAACTTATTATATTAAACCAATATGGAGGATATCTTGCAAGTCGGAAAAACTATGTTAAGGGGCTGTCACGATCTGGTATGAGGCTGGAACCGCTTTGCAGAGTAGGTATAGGTTTTGGCAATGGACCCCGGCAATAGAATAGAATTATTCTGCCTGAAGGAATTCCACCCTATGGTTGAGCCGCAGGTTTCGTTCCCCCAGGACTTTTGCACTCTGAACTATCACCAGAATACCAAAGCTAAACCTAATAGGACGGCAGCTGGATACAGATTAGGACCGAGGCAAAGGTATCAAGGGTTCAGACGGAAGGATAGTCAGACAGGCGTAAAAATCAGGACAGGCGGCAAACAGACGAAGTCAATTCAGGCAAACAAGTTCGGGACAGGCGGCAGGACAGGCAAGGTCGGGCAAGCAGGATTCAGCAACAGGAATCAGCAATTCACGAAAATACACAAACACTAGTAAAGGCACCAGGCACTATTACAGGCAAGGACTAGTTCACAAATGAGTGTTTAAATAGTGTAGGAAAGATTGGCTGGCCAATGGAGGCTTTGGGGAGGAGAAACAGAGGTTTTATTACTTTCCCTTGAAGAGGCAGTAAGGGCAGCCAAATGTAGAACTGCACATGTTCAGAGCAGTAACCTAGGGATAGTCATGAGAGGCCTGCTAATGGAGCTTGTGTGTCTGGCTGGGAATCCCTGCAGAAGACCCAGAGGGCAGTGAGACAGAGCTCCGGGGAGTTCTGAGCAGGTAAGGAGGGAGTGATTAGCAGTGTGACGGTGTTGTCGTGTCAGGGGCAAAATTAAATCATGTACTTAAATCTATTTAGTTATATCTAAGAAACCATGCCCATACTGGGCACAACTGGGTCAACTCTTTCCTAAAACAGAGAAAGATCAATAAATTATGTTTTGAAAGTGTTTAATTATGATCTGATTATGTACTGTTTCTGCCCCTCTTGCACTCCCCTCTTTTTTTTCTCTTTCTTTTAAAAAAAAAATCTAAATTACTCCAATGGGCCATCTCATAGAGGTTATTACCAAAATAATGATACCCCACCATGATATATGGAGGAGGAGTAAACACAATGGGTGGATAGATATTATAGCACTTAAACGTTTGGAATTTATCACGTAAGACACAATACGCAGATACATTTAACCCCTTGACGACAAAGGACGTGCCAGGCACGTCCTGGGAGAAACTACCTTAACGACAAAGGACGAGCCTGGCACGTCCTGCAGTGAATGAAGCGGTTTTCGCTATCAATGATCGCGAAAACCGCTTTAACAGTGCTGGTCTATTGCCTCGACATCGAGGCAATAGCCAGCACCGAAATTTCTATTTTGGCCCCACGGAGCGATGGTGGGGAGCCATATTGACGGAGCATGCTGCTCCGTCAATATGGCTAAGCCCTCTGCCGGTCTGAGCTTCGGAAGTGAAAGTAACTTCACTTCCGTCGCTCTGAATATGCTACTTGACTGCCCCTAGTGGTAGTTTAGTAGCATTGCAATGGAAAATATTTAAAATACATATTTAATTAATTAAAAACAGGTTATTTAGCTATATTAGCCTATAGGGTTAAAATTAAATATTTTTAAGCATAAGGGATAGGGTTAAAATTAAATTAAAGTTAAAAAATATGAAGGGATATAATAAGGATTAGAGTTGGGGTTAAATTTAGTGTTAGGGTTAAATTTTGGGTTCGGGTTGGGGTCAAAAGATCAATATAGGAAAAAAACAAAAAACACTATTTTTGGTTTTTGCCCCATAAGTCGCAAAAAAATACAGAAAAATATGGAAACATGCATATTTTTGAACTCGGGAGAACATTTAGAAACTATTTAGATGGGGTCTTTTTTAATGATTTTATTTGTGTAAATTATATTTTAGGTCAAAGTTAGAAAAAGTGGGGTTTTTTTAAATTTTTCATCATATTTTATTATTTTTTTTGTAGTAAATTATAAGATATGATGAACATAATGGTATCTAATGAAAGCCCTTCTTATGACGATAAAAACAACATATAATTTGTGTGGGTACTGTATGTGAGAAAGAAAAAAATTACAGCTAAACACAAACACCCTAGAAATGTCAAAACAGCCATTGTCACCAAGGGAAAGTCAAGGTGAAAATGTCTTGTCACTAAGGGGTTAAAAGCACTAAACACTTGAATTTGCTGTACAGGAAATTAACATGGGGGAAAGTTGAGGGACATAAATTACCAATAAACTAGAAATTAATAATATAGCAATAATAAAGGGAGAAAGTGAGAAATTTGGGATATATAAATCAAGAGGGACTCTACTGAAATACCGACATTGAGATGACCCATGCAGTAGAACACAGCTTTACATTTTAATTCATTATATCTGATCTACATGGGAGATATTCTTTAAGCCGAAGAAACTATGTTAAGTTGCGCATAACCAAAGGACTTACTTAAAGCCCACTTAGTTCCATGAAATAAATTTTCCCCATTATGTGGAGATAAACCAAGCATCCTTTGAAGTTGGAGAAAGACCACTAATTATCGATAAAGTTATGAAAAGACACACATAAAAGCATTTGGAACTAGAATTTGTCAGCCAAAAATCTGTCAATAATAACAAAGATACTGATTTTTGCTCATATGATATGATACAGAACACAGCACTTAACAAAAACTTGGCATACACAAATTAGACTGAATCACAGAAGGATTGATATTGAACTGATCTATTGTTAATGCCTCAACTTATTAAATGCAATCTATATAGAGGAACTCTGGGAGATGGAAAAGTCCAGTTAAGTAACCCAAGGTCTTACTCAAAGTGGCTCAGCCTCACCCAGAAATTAAGGTTCACCTTCTGGTGATATGTAGTTAATTCATGTAGGCAAAGAAGGAAAAAGGGGAAAGGGGGAACAATTAAATATGTATTGTGATACCCTAACTCAATCGCTCTATGTTTATACACTTTTATATACCTCCTTATATTCCTTCCCCCTTTTTTAACTTATTTACTTATGTATTCACCTATTTGGTTTTCCTTTCATTTTTTTTCTTCTTTTTTCCCTTTCTCTTTTTTATATCTATGAAAATAAAATTGGTTACAATTAATGTCAAGGGCTTGAATTCTCCCCAGAAACAATGTTATCTTTATGATATGTTAGTCAAAGAAAATATCCAAGTTGGGTTTATCCAGGAAACACACTGGGACCAAAAAGGACATCAAATGTGGAGGTATCAGAAATTTTTGGACATGCATGTCTCTAGTAATCTGCAGGTCAAAAGGAGAGGGGTCACCATAGTGATTTCGAGTTCAATTAAATACAAATACATTGATCACGAAACAGACTCCAGCAGTAGGACTCTCATCCTTATTTGCAAGCTGAATAATTCTCTATACACCTTAGTGAACATCTATGCCCCTAATGAGTCCCCATTTGGTTTCGGGTAACCTTTGGGAAAAGACTGGACCAGATAGCAAAGGGCATGATAATTATAACAGGAGACATGAATTGCGTTTCTGATCCATGCTTAGACAAAAGCTTACCCAGTGGTAAAAGTATAGACCCTACAGTTAATAAAATTAACTAAATGGTAATACATTAACGACCTGTATGACCCTTGGCGAGTACATTATCCCTTGGATAGGGATTTTTCTTATTACTCACTACCACATATGTCATATTCTAGAATTGACGCATTTTATGTGAAGGGACCATTTCTGGGGAGATGTCGATCCTCTAATATAGGAGAAATCATTTGGTCAGATCATGATCAGTTTTTCTGGAGATTGATGATTCCACTGGAAGATCCCCGGAACTAGCTGGAGAATAAATGAATTTAACCTGAGATCTGATCATCATAAAAAAGATCTCCAGTCCCAGGTTGAACCCTTTCTGGATTTAAATGACAACAATACGGTTTCCCTGATCATTTTGTGGTGCACACTAAAATGTGTGATAAGGGGCCTGATGCACAAATGCCCACTTAAAAAAAACAGAAAGGAAAATCTCTAGTGGATCTACATACAGTATACAGGTGATACTCAAAAAATTTGAATATCGTGCAAAAGTTCATTTATTTCAGTAATGCAATGTAAAAGGGGAAACATATATGAGATAGACGCATTACAAACAAAGCAAGATAGATCAAGCCATGATTTGGCATAAGTGCGATGATTATGGCTTACAGCTCATTAAATTAGAATATTACATGCAATCAATAAAACAAGGAGTGTACATAGAACAATATCGGACCTCTGAAAGTATAAGCACGCATATGGACCCAGTTCTTGGTTTGGGCCCCTTTTGCAGCAATTACTGCCTCAATGCGGTGTGGCTTGGAAGCTATCAGCCTGTGGTACAGCTGAGGTGTTATGGAAGACCAGGATGCTTCAATAGCGGACTTCAGCTCTTCTGCATTGTTCGGTCTCATGTCTCTCATCTTTCTCTTGGCAATGGCCCATAGATTCTCTGTGGGGTTCAGGCCAGGTGAGTTTGCTGGCTTTGGTGCTTTTGGCAGTTTGGGCAGGTGCCAAGTACTGCTGGAAAATGAAGTCAGCATCCCCATAAAGCTCCTCTGTGGAAGGAAGCATGAATTGCTCCAAAATCTTCTGGTAGACGGCTGCGTTGATCCTGGACTTAATGAAGCACAGTGGACCAACACCAGCAGATGACAATGCTCCCCAAATCAAGACAGACTGTCTATCTCATATATTAGTTTCCCCTTTTACGTTACATTACTGAAATAAATGAAGTATTGCACGATATTCTAATTTTTCGATTATCACCTGTAGACCTAGCCCAAAAGACAAACCTCAACAAGATCTCACCAACAGAAACTTTGGCTAAACAAGTGGCATCTATCCAGCAGGAAATTAAAGAAAAAATGGACTTAAAATACAGTAGGGCGACCTTCTTTGGTAGATAATAATGGTATTACTCCAATAACAGAGTAAATCAAATCTTAACAAAGAGACAAAACATTAGATCAGAACAGAAAAGAATAGCTAAAATTAAAGTAAAAAAATTAGACCATCATAGACCCTGCTCAAATTGGTGCCGCTTACAGGGCAATACCTACCAATAGCCCATGGAGTAGGGAATGGTCTCCCCATTAATATCTCATAAGGGGACAGTCTGGTAGTTTTATTGGGTAAACCTTGTGTCACCTGGGAAGTAAAATGTGGACCAATGTCGCTATTAATTTGGAGGGGCACTCCCCACCTTGGGATCCACTCTTTTGCAAGTATCTTTACGGCTGTACCCGCCCTTTCATTAGGAGTTGCAAAACTCTCCACCCACTTACTGAATTGATCAACAATAACCAACAAATATTTCAATCCACCTCTAGCTGTAGGCACATGGATGAAATCAAGTTGTACTTGCTGCATTGGCCCATCAGGGGGCGGCACGTGATCTCTTTGCATTTTAGTGCCTGTGTTAGGGTTGTTCTGCAGACATGACAAACATCTAGATAACTGCAATTCAACTGTGGATGATAAATCTCTGACAACAAACCTTTCCTTGATAATTTCCTCTGTTATCTTTTTCCCTTTAAGACCATATCCATGGTACGTGGAAATAATCAGTGGACTAGCAGATTTGTGCACACCTACCCTTCCACTCTTTGACCATAACCCAAATTGGTCAATACTCAAATCTTGAGACTTCCAATACTCAACATCCTTGTCATCAGTAACTTCCTGCAGAGTCAATAAATCATAACCAGGTATGATGATTTCAGAGAGGAGATGTAATTGTGTGTCTATGTCTGTGTGATATTCTGACCACATAATCTGAGCTTGAGCTGCTGCCTTTGCGGCTTTATCAGCCTGAGCATTGCCAATGGCTTCCATAGAGTCTGATTTACTGTTGCCACGCCATTTGATCACTGCTATATCAGCAGGTATAAGTAATGCACTTAGAAGTTCATTAACTAACTGAGCATGAGAAATTCCTTTGCCATCTCCAGCAACAAATCATCTGTTATGCCAAATGAGTCCAAATACATATGCTATACCAAAAGCATATCTACTGTCAGTATAGATATTTACTCTTTCGTCTTTATACAGTTTACAAGCCTGTGTGAGGGCAACAAGTTCTGCGGCCTGTAAAGATACAAAAGGCAACGCTCCAGCTACCAGCACTTTATCCAAAGTGACAACTGCAAATTCTGTCAGATACACACCATCTGCAGGTTTGAAACATGAACCATTCACAAAAACATTATCTGCCTCCCCTTGCAACGAATAACTTTTCATATCAAGCCTCACGCTTGCGGGGTTTGTGTTTGTGAGTCATGTGGTGTAGCAAGATCATCTCCCTGTCTCTGTTCTGTTTTGGGTTCCTGACATTTCTTAGCCCAATGAACTGTTTTACCACAATTAAAGCAAGTATCTGTTCTTGTATCTCTCCCTCCTGACTGATTTCTCTTTCCCCTTCGATGAGTGGGGGCTCTGCCACGTCCTTGTGCGCCTTGTCTGTACTTTCCCTTTCCTTTATAGATGTCTGAATTGTTAAACAACGTTAACTCCTGCTCCTTAGCTGTTGCTAATCGAAAAACACCTGCTGCTTCCTTCATGTACAATTCATTCTCCAGTGCCGTCGGAGTACACTCCCACCAGTTATGCACTAACATCTTAACAACTTGCTGTACTTTCTCATCAAGACCCGACATTAACGTCTGACTATACATATTACATCTCTCCTTCTCCTGATCAGCTGGTACCGTCATACCGGCTGCAGTGGCCCACTCAGTATGAAACCTGCGACAGTAATCACTAACACTTTCACCCGGCTTCTGTTTCAAAGCCATAACAACTCCCATATTCATTCGGGTTCTGCCCTGCCTTTCAAAAAACTCTTCAATTCCGTCCCACATTCTATCTTTATGCGTGTCAGAGGACCGCGCATATGCTTCCTCAGCTTTAGCAATATCATACCTGGGGTTCAGTGCAGATACCTCTTTCGGCAACAGATTACAGCACTTCCTGCTCACCAACCAACATAAACGGATATGATCCCTCACTATTTGAACCTGATGCCAGGCTCTCACATTTGGCTGGGGTGGATAGGGTTACAGTTTTGCTAGATACTGCTCTGGTGAGTGGTCCCGTATAGGTTTCAGTTTTTGGCTCAACCACCTTCGGGACCTTGGGGTACAATTTTAGCTGTTGTTTTGGGAATTTGGCTTTCCCTTTATTCAGTTTCACTCCCTTTGGCTTGAGAGTACTGGGAATTTTAACATTGTCACACACAACAATCCAAAACTTTAAAAACAGTGTTGTGAACGGCTATTCCCAACTTGGATCCCCTTGATCAGGATCATCTAGAAAACTTTGACACATATTGCGATAGTATAAATCAAAAGACCCATCCGTGGGGAATAGAAACTTATATTTACCTTTCTCTGTCCATTCTGCCACATCATCCACACCAGAATCAAATGTGCCTGTTACATATGTCCGCACATAGTATCTCGGGTCCATTGTAGCTTATCAAACAATGGGGCTTTCTTAAGCTGACCCTTTACAAATTTTGGAGTTGCCAAGTCACTAATAGTTTGTCCCATTATGATCAACTTATATACTTATACAATATCAATCACAACAGTTTATGCCGGACAATTTTAACCCTCACAGATCCAAATTAACCCTTCACTGGATCTCCCAGATACTTCTCAGGGTATTCAATTATATTAAGGCGAGAAACGTCTTTCTGCCAGTGATGCTGCAAGCATCTATTTCCCCGATCCCGAAGGAAGGGAAGGACCCCAAATTTATAAATATTTACAGACCGATTTCCTTAATCAATAATGACATAAAAATGTACTCGAAAATTCTCTCGATGCGCCTGGGCCCAAGTGCTTCCGAGTTTGGTCCATTCATACCAGACAGGATTTATCCATGGAAGAACAGCGGAAGACAACATGCAAAGACTAATCAATCTGATCTCTGAGAATAATAGGTCAAAAACCGCATTAGATGCCGAAAAGGATTTTGACCATGTATGTTGTTCTTTCTTGATGGAGACTCCGGAAATATTTGGTCTACAAGGATCTTTTAAGCATTCTGTTATGTCCCTTTATCATTTCCCCCAAGCTTACATCACTGGCCCATCCTTAAAATCTGAACCGTTTACGTTCCATAATGGCACCAGACAAGGCTGCCCACTTTCCCCAATGCTTTATGCGCTAACAATTGAATCATTAGCTGTAGCCATAAGGCAGTCAAAGTTAGTGAGGGACTTCAAAGTAAAATCACATGAACATAAACTCTCCTCACCACTTTCTTCCGTTCCAGTAGCTCTGGATATTATTAGAGTATATGGAGAACACTCAAACTACAAACTCAATTTAGCCAAAACCCAAGTAATCACCACCTTCCTGGGGTCAGAGCAAATCACACAATTGGATGCCCTTTACCAACTTGATTGCTTGAACTCCAATATTGAATATCTGGGAATTACGGTAACCTTTGATCTAGAATCCTTAGTGAACATAAATTATCAACACCTGATGGGGAAACTAAAGATTAAGCTGGAAAAATGGAAGGGAGTCAAACTCTCCTGCATAGGCAGAATTATTGCTCATAAGGCTTACCTGTTCCCAAAAGTTCAGTATCTATTTAGAGCAATTCCACTTAGGGTCCCCAGATGTATATTGGAATCAATCACACAGACTTTTCTAGCCTACGTCTGGCAAGGTAAAAAACCTAGAATAACTAGAGCTGACTTTGTTAGAAGTACTAAATATGCAGGCCTTGGATTTTCAGTCTTTACAGACCCCACAAAATATCTATGTTAGTGCACACATTAAAATGGGACACAAAAGAGGACATTAACCCTAGATGGCTGCAGCTTGAAATAACCCAAACTTTAAATATAAACTCGTTCTACTTATATTGGGTAGCAATGCCGGAATTCAAAAAAATTGGATTAAATTCACTTACAATAAAGGACATATTTAATCATTTGGATAAAGTCAGACTTAGCATGGGGACATGCACACCCCTTAAAAAAGGGGCACCAATTGATTCACTTAAATTCTATATACCAGACCTAAACCTCTCAACATGGAAAAGTAAAGGCATAACCTGTATATCTGATTTAATGAATATCAATGAATTAGTTACATATACAAAGGTTCAGGAGAAATTCGCCCTCCCTGACTCCCTGAAATTTTACATTCATTAGAATCCAGAATTAACTTAAAAAGAACCAATTGGCTCCCCAAGATACCTTGGATGCCTTTATTGCAGTCCACCATAAATCAAAATGAATCTCAAAATTATCCAATTATATGGATGAGGTTCAAAATCTGTCACTCCCTGTCTCTATCAGTAAATGGGAAAGAGGCCTACATAAATCTTATCCTAGAGAACAATGGTACAAAGCGGCGTAGCTTAATAGGACTGCTGTCCATCATGTGATCCTCCAAGAGGTCTATTATAAAATTCTATATAGGTGGTATATGGTTCCCTAGCGACTAAGTAAATTTCAGCATAACGCCTCAAATTTATGCTGGAGGTGTGGCCCCAGGAACCATGTACCACATATGGTGGGATTGTGGGAGACTGAGTGAGATAAAAAACAACTTGCAGCGTCTTCTGGC
Organism: Pelodytes ibericus; assembly: GCA_036172795.1. Lineage (NCBI taxonomy): Eukaryota > Metazoa > Chordata > Amphibia > Anura > Pelodytidae > Pelodytes > Pelodytes ibericus. The sequence continues at coordinate 59,499,604 of CM069861.1, forward strand.
GGAGACTTGTGGCCTTCAAGGTCCACTTACTGCACCTCTGTTTTTGTTTGCCCATATATTTTCATCAACTAAAATTTGCATGGCCCGTTATTGGAGAAGATTTGATCTCCCTAGATGGCAAGAGATTATCACTCAACTTGTCTATCAAAACCAGATGGAGAAGTCTGTCCTTATTCCTGACGATAAAATCAGGAGATATGATCTCCTTCAAGTAAATATGCAAACCTATGAACCTCCCCATGGGAAACCTCCACCACCTCTATATCCCTTACAGATACCAGGCTGAGCCAGCATTTCTATCTTAACCAATGAGTATATAAATGTAATTATGTTTGTATGAATGTATGTCTGATATGAGTCTATGTCATAAGATGACTGATAACCGGGCGTAGGCCTGGTGGAGGAAGATTATAGCACTGCCACTTTATTTCTCTGGCCTCCCCATTAATATCGCATTATTAGAACAACAGTTGTATATATATATTTTCTATGTGCAATATCTCAATGTTGAACCACTTGCACGGGGGTACCTTTTATTTTTACAAATCTTTTGATTAGAGAAGTATATACAGATAGGTAAATTAGCTGACAAGAATTTTAAACTTACCAGATTGTACCTACTGTAAACATCTGTATTATTGGTGATTTTCCCTTTTGTATGGATGGAATTTTTGTATTGGATATTTTGATTAATAAAATTAAGGGGAAAAAAAAACAAAAAAAAGAAGAAACATGTTAAGTTTGTGGAATTTCTTATCACGTACTTTATGTCACTATTTTGGAGAGTAAATATTTACAACTTAAACAAGCAAAACAGTGTGCTGAGTTTCTTGATTGGCAGTTGACTGAAAGACAAAATGCAAAGAGTGGTGATGAATGGGAAGTCTCAAACTGGACAGATGTAATAAGTGGAGCAGGTATCTGTACTGGGTCCTCTTCTTTTTAATTTGTTTATTAATATACTCCCACTGGGCATGGGGAACCATGTCTTAGTGTGTGCTGATGACACACAGTTAAGTAGGGTAATACAGACTGAACTAGATGTGTCTTCACTGCAAGAGGATTTGGATACATCGGATAAATGGCAAATGTGTTTCAGTGTAGTAAAATGTAACATTATTACATTTCGGGTATATTAATAAAGATGTAACATTTATTTTAAATGGTGCTATCTTTGGAACATTTACTAATGACAAAGATTTGGTGTAATTGCAGACAATAGATTTAGCAGTAGTGAATAGTGCCGGATGGTGGCTGCAAAGGTTTAAACGGGCATTGACTGACATATAGAAGATATTATTCTGCCTCTTTACAGGTCCATGGTAAGACCCCACCTTGAATATGCGGTTCAGTTCTGGGTGCCTTTTCTAAAAAAATACATTGTGGAACTAGATTTAGTAAGGTGTGGTCACCCATCCCCTGTTACACAGTTTGTACCATTGTTCGGTCTGCTTTACACGAATTAAAGCACTTTCTTATTTGGATCAATTGGAGTGCACATCATTTTTGTCCATGTATTTGCCTATGAATAACTAAACCAAAACCTTCTGGGGTAAAATGACCATTGCATAATTTTTATTGAAAATCAGTAGTCATTGCATACATTTCAATCATTTTGAATACATATTCCAACATGTTTTAACTTTATAAAGTGACTAAACACAGAACCCATTTTAACTTGCTTAACAGAAAGCCCCAAACCAAGCAAGCACAGGTATCCAGGTGGCTGCCATGTAAAAAACAACGTTCTGGAAATATCCCCCCATAAACTAAGGTTCGAGATACTAATTCCCCCCCCTTCCTCCTTTGAATCTTTTCTTTTTTTTTCTTTTTCCTTCATTCAATCTTTAATAGTTTTCATAAAATGAAAAGAGAAAAAAGAAATAAACAGCAAAACAAATATTACAATATCCAGCAGGTACAGAAATCCATTTCCTCTTTTATGATTATCCTCCGTTCGTATCGCTCTCATTTCTTTTTTCTCGTTATATATAAGCAAACATTATCACAATTGTACCATGACCTACGGGAACCTGGTTTAGCAGCGTATAATAAGTCATTCTCTTTCTTTTTCTCTTCCCACTTCTTTTTCTGTCCATATTATTCACTTGCTCACAACATCACATCGTCACCCACACTCAACAACCATCAACAATCAACCTTCTTACTTCAACAATCTATATGGCAACTGGGGAGGACTCCGGCGCAATGGATATGGGGGTTCCGCGTGATCATTAGATTACAACTATGTCCAACGTGACCAACTGCATATCGCTTCTCGCAAAGATGTGTTCCCAACGCACATGTATGTTCTCTTTGTCTCTTTTCCTTGCTTTCCTACTGCTCCTTTCCTATCCTCTTACTTAACCTAAGTTTGTTTTAAGCAGGTCCAGTGAGACCAGACCCTATTATAGCTTTCTCTCCCCAATTCATTATGACAAAAATAGTGTTTCTCTGAGGTCGCCTGGAATTCAATTTGAGCCCTCACCTCCCCCATGAAAGAACCTCAACCGATCTCTAGTATCTAGAGAGGCATATTTTAAAAGCTGTTAAGATGTTAATACTTAGATTTCTGGTAGATCTATCAGTAAGTAGTAAGTCCAAGTGAAATAGAAATGTCTGGGGAGCAATCTCTCTCGTGTCTCCGAACAGGACCAAAAATATGTTCTCTACTTTCTCTTTATAACCTTTTAGTATGTCGCATTCCCACCATATATGTATCTGTGTTCCCGAAACTCTATGACAACGTCAGCATAGCTCATAGGGGTCAATTGCAAATTTTGCCAGTCTTGCAGGGACCAGGTATCATCCGTGGGTGATTTTAAAGAATTGCTCTTGAATATTTAAGCAATGGACAGCCCTTCTGGTTCCACTCCATGATTTGGACCAGTCTTCCATTTCAAAATCCTTCCCCAAGTCTCCCTCTCATCGAGCAATGGCTCTAGGTTTTACAATTAGGGCACATGTCTTGAAGAAGTTTATGGACTTTGAGACAAGGTTCTTTGTAACATGGGGACTTCCCTCCCATACTTCCCTCCAATACTTGCCAAAACTACTTCTTGTCCCGGAGTTAAGTATAATAGAATAGCCTGGGTTTTTCATAGGTTCAGGCTGTAGTTTGAATATAGACCAAATTGTGTCAGCAGCTCCAAAAGCACTGGAATTGATAAAAACAAACAATACAGTATACTGCGCCAATAACTGTGATGGAGTAAGCTAGCACTTGTGCACAGCTAGTGTCTCACTCCTAGCAAACCAGTGAAAACAAATACAATAAAGTGAACATGTGCGCTAGTGACCAACACTACAAAAAAAGAGCATTACCCTTTTCTATGAGACAAAATGCTCAGATATTATGCAAAGGGAAAAAAACAAAAACAATAATAGTGTAGTATATCAGTGCAATGGTATAATAGTGCAAAGTGCATAAATGGTACACTCACATTTACATGAGCAATACCCTGCTCAAGATAAATAGCGTGGGTGAGCTCAGATAAGAGCAGGTAGATCTTGTAAACCAGCTCCAGAGGCAGCCCAGATATCCAGATCACATGGGAAGGAGAAGGCAGGATTGCACAAGTAAGTATTTTAATATAAGCAATAAAACCAACAAACAGTTTTAAAAAGTTTTTAAAAAGTTTTAAACAGTTTTAAACGTTTTAAAAGTCCCAGATGCTTGTCCATAAAACCAATAGTGTTGTCTGTGCACTCCTCTCCTCTCACACAACGCGTTTCCCCTCTTGTTGAGGCTTTTTCAAGTGTCTGGAGCTGGTTTACAAGATCTACCTGCTCTTATCTGAGCTCACCCACGCTATTTATCTTGAGCAGGGTATTGCTCATGTAAATGTGAGTGTACCATTTATGCACTTTGCACTATTATACCATTGCACTGATATACTACACTATTATTGTTTTTGTTTTTTTCCCTTTGCATAATATCTGAGCATTTCGTCTCATAGAAAAGGGTAATGCTCTTTTTTCTAGTGTTGGTCACTAGCGCACATGTTCACTTTATTGTATTTGTTTTCACTGGAATTGATGTGTCTGGAGTTGATAAGGTTAAAAAAATGTCATCGGCGTAAAGGGTTATAAGATGTGACTGGCGCCCTATTTCTATCACTTTTATCAAGCGAGATTGCCAGAGCATCTCTGCCATTGGCTCCACTGAATAGCATAAAGCAGGGGGGCAAGTGGGCACCCCTGCGCGTGCTGTTATGAATGGAGAAAAACTTCAAAGCCAACGAAGGACCCGTGATCCTAGCGCGTGGACAGATGTACAATGCCATCACCAATTTTAGAAATAGGCCTGTAAACCCAATGGATCGCAGAGTTGCTTCCAAAACCCTCCAATCCACTCTATTGAAGGCTTTTTTTGCGTCCAAAGCCAATATCACCGCTGGTAACTTTCTTTGATGGATAATGTCTAGGATACCTAGAACCCTTCGAACGTTGTCTGTACCTATTCGGCATAAATCCTGCTTGATCAGAGTTCACCACGTCTGTTATCACGTGTTTCAATCTTAAAGCCAAGATTTTGGAATATATCTATATAAATGTCTACATTTATGAGGGAAATGGGTCTGTAGTTAGTAACAAGGACCGGGTCATTCCCTGGCTTCAGAATTGGGGAAATAAAGGCTTCCATCATTTCCGGCGGAAACCCAGAGGGACTTGCTGCTGCATTGAATGCTCCAGTCATAATTTGAACTATCACAGGATTTAATATTTGATAGAAAAGAACAGTATATCCGTCAGGACCCAGAGATTTGCCTTTCTTTAGATTTTTAATTACATTACATACTTCATTGATGGATACTGGCATATTAAGGGCAGATTTTTGGTCTTCTGACAGTTTTGGTAGGCTGAGAGAGTCTAGGAAATCTGCCAACTCCCTGTCTGAGATTTTTGTTTGAGGTAGGTTATATAAAGCTTCATAATATTTTTTAAATGCTTCAGCAATCTGAATAGGCGAGACACAAATTTTACCATTGGAGACAATTTTTTTAATTCTATGTGATTACTTCTGTGCTTTAAGTCTTTTTGTTAGTTCTTTGCCTGTCTTATTGTTGCTGTAGTACCATTTCGATTTAAGTAGATTTAATGTTTGAGCACTTTTAAATCTAATATTCTGCTCTATGTGTTCCTGAATCTTTTTAATATCTCTACCTCCTTCTCTATACAGATTTGTTTTATTCTATCTTTCCAATCTTGCCAGCATTGGATATAGTTCTGCAAGTTCCTTAAATCTATTTTTCTTTATCCAGGCTGCTTTTTTGATCAGGTGGCCTCTCAGTACACACTTCAAGGCACACCATAAGGTCTGATCCGAGACCTCTGTGTTGTCATTGAGGTCTAGAAAACTAGCTGCTTTTCCCCTCAACTCTTGTTTATCTCTATCTGTGTTGACAATACTCTAATTAAGTTTTCAGCTGTTATATTTTCTATATGCGGGATTATTCGAAAGCTCTGTATAAACGGGGGCATGAACTGACCACTCAATACTTCCCATTCGGGATTTCACACAGCTCTGTAGCATGTTACCCAGCATAAGGAAATAAACAATTCTTGAATATGAGGAGTGAACTCCCGAGAGAAACGTATAGTCTCTCTCCCCGGGATGTTGCACCCTCCATATGTCATACAAGCAGGGCCGGCCTTAGGGGTGTGCGACCTGTGCGAGCGCACAGGGCGCGACACCCCAGGGGGCGCCCTCCCGCCCAAAGAAAAGAAAAAAGTTAAAAAAAAAAAAAAGCCGGCAGAGGCACTGGATTGGGGAGATCAATCAAAAGATCCCCCCTCACCAGCCCTCTGCTCGGCATACTCTTCTAGATCCGGGGAGGGGGCAAAGCTAACCAGCTGAGAGGTGTAGCTCCGCCCCCACCCTGTGAAGCAGAGCAGCGTCTGCTTCACAAGGAGCCACTGACAGCAAGAGAAAGTGCTGCTAGGCTCCCCATGCTTGCATTAAGCATGGGGAGCCGAGCAGCACCTTCTCTTGCTGCCCTGGGCTCCCAGTGAAGCAGACGCAGCTCTGCTTCACAGGGTGGGGGCGGAGCTAAACCTCTCATCCAGTTAGCTCCGCCCCCTCCCTGTATCCACTTTTGAAGGCAAAGGAAGGGGGTGGAGTGCAGAACAGTGGAGGGGTGGGAGAGAGACAGGGGCAGGGGGGAGAGACAGAACAGGGGAGGGGGGAGACAGAACAGCTGGAAAGGGGAGAGAACGGGGGGGGAGAGACAGAATGGGGGGGGGGAGAGACAGAACGGGGGGAGAGATAGAACAGGGGAAGAGAGAGACATAACGGGGTGGGGGAGAGAGAGAGACAGAGCAGAGGAAGGGGAGGAGAGAGACAGAACAGAGGGAGAGAGAGAAGGGAGAGAGAGAACAGGTATGGGGGAGTTAGAGAGAGACAGACAGGGAAATGAAGAGGAAATGGACAAACATGGTAAAGGAGAGAGATACATACATGGGGGGCGCCACGGGGGAATCCCGCACAGGGTGCCGGAACACTTAAGGCCGGCCCTGCATACAAGTTATGTCGGAACAGGCATGATGAGAACTTCTCAGCCCTTTTCTTCATTTTTACATCGCTCCTTTTGGGTCCTGCTGCTTTTCTATCTAGGTCGTAGTCTTCAATCGCATTCAGATCACCTCTAATTACTAGTATGCCTCTTGAGATGTTATCATCCATAACTGCATTAACAAAACTAATTGTTCAGTCAGATGGTGCATATAGATTCACCAACGTGTACAACACATCATTGATTTCGCAATCTAAAATCATTCGTCGTCCCTCTTGATCCACTCTGTGGTTTTTATATTCAAACTTAATTTAAGAGGCCAATATGAAAGCCACACCCCTCTTTTTTTTTTTTGCAAAGAAGATAAAAACATATGTGGATATTTACTGTTTTTCCATCTTGACTTCTGATCCCTCCTCCAGTGTGTCTCCTGTATAAAGGCAACATCAACTTTTTCCTGCTCAAGAAGGTCATAAATCTAAGATCTTTTATGGGGGGTGTTTAGTCCATGCTCGTTTAAGGTCATCATTTTAAGAGATACCCGTGTTATGTCGCATCCACCCCAGTCCGTGCGCCAGAATCCCCACCACACATAGTCCCCTATTCGGCATACCATTCACACACATCCATACGTTACCACACACAACAAAACATCCATTGTGGTGAGACTGCCATCTCAACCATCTGAGGACTCAAAAAAGAAAAAAAGAAAAAGATACCTGTATTACCAGGGAAAGAGCATGTTGGGTCCAGTTCAAACAGAGCAAATCCCAATTTTTCTACTCATTAACACAGAGCAGTATTCATTGTATCTATGTTATGGTGAAGACATCTAAAAACCAGTCCTGCTATCCATGCCCCGGTTTGGTCCAGGATCAGAGATCAAGGGGGGTCTGCCCGAGTTGCCGAATATAAATCTGCACAAGCTTAGGGCAATCATTTGTAATGCTGATTTTCCCCCAGTTTTTCTTTCCTCTAACTTATCTCCCAGGGTAACTATTCCAAAACGATATTATGTCAGCCCCATCGCCATCCTCCTTCTAGGGCCCCCTCACCCCCTCTCATTCCTTTCCCTCCTGTTCTTTCGCATTACCTTTTCTATTCATACCTGAATTCACCCTTGATCTCCGAACATTTTCCAATATATTGCAAATTCAACCAAACTATAAGCTCCTTACCTATCTCTATATGTCTCGCCCCCCCCCCCCCCTTGGTTCTATGACCAAGGCATTATCTAAAATTCCCATACCCCTTCATACATTAATCTAAGTATTTCAAACCCCAATCATATTCAAAGTTCAGAGTATTATTACTAATAAGAGGATAAAAGTTCCAATGTGCATACCTGGTACTGTAACAATTACAATTCATTAGAATTCATAATTTGCATTTAGCTCTTAATTAACTTACTTCTTACCATTATTAATTTCTTCCTAATAGGTAAATAACTATACAATTTATGTAATAATCCTTGTAGTGTTTCTGGTAAATATTAACCCATGTGCTATTCTAGTGTTTGCACATCTCAAATTAAATTTACATGTGAATCTAAACCTATTTCTGTGTCTATACTAAGTGTATTTTATTTTTATGTGAGCGTCAAGTCCATTTAATTCTAAGTATTCTATTCAGAGAAGAAGAGAAAACCTCCCACCTATTAGATCCTCCCCTCCCCCTCCCTTTCTCCCTCTCGTAAACATCTTGTGTCATTATTTGATCAAAAAAGTATCGACCCTATTGTTTTATGACTAGTCTTACTGGTTTAAGATTCTCACTTATACACAATCCATCCCATCAATATTTTCCCAATGTATAGCATCAACCATCATAAACATTTTCCACCATTCCCATCAATCATCCCCGTTTAAATCCCTTACCCTCCCTCTCTTCCCTCCACCCAAAATAAAAACGCATTCTGTTGTTTTAGTCCCATTTGTCATTTTCTTTCTTCCTTCTCCTACCAGAAGGGAGAAAACACAATAATGAGTACATAAAAATAAGTAGAAAGAGTTAAAAAAAAAAAAGGGGGGGGGAGGACCTGGATGGCTTTGTTTTTTCATCAATTCATAGATATATAGGATAGGACTGTGGATCCTGACAAATATGAATCGTGTCTTTAAACTTTATACGCAGTTTTGTTGGAGAGAAACCCCATGAATACATGATGTTGTTCTTCCTTAAACAAGTTGTTAGATCAGAGAAATTTCTCCTAGACATTTTTGTAGACCACGAAAGGTCTGGAAAGACCAGTAAATCAGAACATTTTCTACTTTAGAGGGATTTTTCCTCAATTCCTTGACGAGAATATCCTTTATTCGAAAACTGCTAAAGCATGTCATCACGTCGTGGGGCTTATTCAGAGAAGTAGAGTTAGTTGGTTTAGGTAGACTGTGGGCTCTTCCTACTGGAATCATTTCAAGTATCTTTGGGTCTATATACGTAGTTAGCATCTCCAGCAGGTTCTTATCTAGGTCATTTACTACTTCGGGGATACCTCTCATTTTTAAGTTCTGGCGCCGAGATCTATCTTCAAGGTCTGTTATTTTATTTTCCATTCTGAGGATAGCAGTGTTGGCAGAAGTGTTCTGTTGTTGCAAATATTTACTCTGTTGTTGAAGTAAAGCAATTTCGTTAGTGTGGGCAGCTAGTGTGCTAGATATCTGGGATAATTCTTCCATATAATCTTGCAGATTTTTATCCAGGTCTGACTTGATTCTGCTATACAATGAATCTAATGCGTTCATCAGTGTTACCTAGTTAACAGGCACGTGTCTGCTCGAGTCTGTAGACTGCTCCATTATAGATTTCTCCGTTACGGCTGGAAATATTCATATGAGTCTTAGGAGAATAATATGCATTAATGGGTTGAGGTTTCCCTGGTTTGTTTTTCAATCTTCTCCATTTTATCAGTTTTGTCCTGTTTATCTCCTTTAGACACCATGCTGTTGTGTAGCGAGCCCACAAAGGAGAAGTAATAGAGAGCAGGAACAATGCCTCAAGTCTCGCATTATAGGAGACAGGCAGTAAAGGCTATCAGCCACTTGTATAGGGGTACACTAATATAGGTTCACAGTTCGCAGATCCCCAAATTTCCCAGCCACAGGGTACTCTGAGTTCAATTAGGTTCTGTATAAACTGATAGCAGTGTAATAGGCACAGAATAGTAGCCAGCACTTTACCTTATACCCCTCTATTGCTGTCAAGTTCTCTGCAGTTTATTGTTTTATCGCTGCATCTGTTGTAAGACGCCACACACTCTGACCAATCACCATGAGCCAGCAATGTGCGGCTACCTCAAACAGCTTCAAACTCGAGGAGCTGGAACTGTTGTTGGACAAGGTCACCAATCAAAGCTGCATTTTCCAGGGGTCCATACAGCAAGCCACAGGTTCGGATACCGCTGCATTCACCGGGGATCAGTGCTCTGTGTCGGCATTCCGCTCACTGTGCTTCTCTCGGGGCTCAACAGGCTCCACACATTCCTTGTGTGCGAACCAGCGTCACGTCATCACCACACCTTGTGAGCAGCGTGTAAATGAGTCTTTCCCCTTTGAATCTTTTAAACACTCCTAGATACCCAGCGAGCTTTCGCCACATACCCATCACCCTCAGGCTCCACCCCCCCACACACAAACAGAGCCATGGCTGTTTCCAACCCCTCTTGAATGTCTTGGTTGAAGAAATCCAAGCCCAATTCCGACAGATGCACCCCATCTTTTGAAAAACAGACCTGTAGTATCCCCTTCCAAATTGACATGCCTCACTACACTCCCACTATGTTTCCTTATAAAACTAGCCATTAATTTCTTTCCTTTGCCCCAACTATGGCTAACGGCAGCTGGATCCATGGTGTGCCACCAAACCATTTCGGACAAAATAAGCCATCAATTCTGGACAAGCTTATTCAGGTGGAGTGGATCCAGCCACGTGAGCTGAACTAATTCCTTCTGGGGCTTAACCAGAATCTGTTGTTGCCCCTGGCATTTATAATTCAAATATCAGGGTGAGTCCCTAATCTAAGATATTTGGCAACCATGAGCAATATTTCCACCCACAACATACCCCTTATTCCAAACCCCTTCAGACAAGCCTGTTCCTGTTGAAAGCCCAGCTGAAAACCATTAGTTCTAACCACGCTCTCCTCCTGGCCCAGTAAAAGTAACAATGGCCTTCAAACAGGCTCCTACAACAACAAAAATTAAGAAAAATAAACATAACTGTCCAGAATTATACAAAACAGGAACCATACAAAATCTGCCTGTGCAGACCTTTGTAAGATTGAAATCTATGTGACTCCAACCTGCCAATCTTTTTAACTAGTGCATCTCCTGGACTCAATTGGGAGACTTTTGTGACCAGGGCTCCTACTCATGCCAGCGCCTGCATCACCTGCAGGAACTGAAAACAGAACAGTGTTGTGAAATTCTCATGCATCAAAAGTGACTGTGGCCATTCTGTACGTACTGCCCAAAACTCCCTTGCACACCTAACAAGACAAGCATGTTCCTCGAGGTCAGGGTAAAGATTTATCAGCTTACCGGGTGACCTAAAACCTCAGAACACCCTGGGCTGTCTTAGAAGGGCTCAGAGATACAAAACTTGCCCAAAAGATACTATAAGTAGGAACACCATATTGAGTCAAACAGTAACAATACGAGAATCTCTAAAAAATAAATGGGGCCTACAAAATAGAACTTTTGGGGTTTTTCAACTGGGAGTAATGGAATTGAATATGGAAAAAATACTAGTTTTAGATCAATTACTAGTGGATGGAGTCATAAAGACTTTCATTCAGCTTCAATCGGAATTTGATCTCCCTACATCAAAAAATTTCGGTAGAGTCAAGAACTTTATTAGGGGGCACTATGCTCCTTCTTCTGATAAGATTGAACAACTTCAGACTCTATGGAACTATGGTAAAATAAATAAGATGTTATCCAAAGCATCTAAGGTAGTAAGAGAGTGAGAGGAGATTAAAGCTCCCCATATTTAAAAACTTGGGAGAAGGAGCTCAAGTGTATTATAGATCTGACAGATTGGAACGGTGCAGTTCTCGAAGTGGCAGGTAATATCCACTGTTTGAAACTATTGGAGACCCAGTATAAGGTCTCAAATAGATGGTATCTAGTGCCAGCTAAGCTCAATAGAAGGTTTCCCTCCAGTACGGCAACATGTTGGAGATGTAACAAAGCAGAGGGATCCTATGTACATATCTGGTGGGGATGCGACAACTTAAGGATACCTGGGAAAAGATTTTCACGTGCATCGAATATCTAACTGTGGTAAAAATTAGAAGATCGAAGTGGTAAGATGACGGCAATGACTTGAGACGCAGGTCGGGCGTCTTGCAGGCGTGGTTACACGGGAGAAAGCCGAAGCACCATGGCTCCTTGACTTAACACCTTCCTCATATAGCTCCAGCAAACAGCGTGTTCCAGATATACCCACCGTGAATTGTGTGCCTGAGAGATCTATTTTGATGCAGACATACTGCGGCATTCAAGGGCGTTACTTCATCGGTTGGATGGTCTGGACTTCCTTGTCGACGGGCAGTGATTCTGGAAACCACCCTCCAGTGAAGACCCGTATACTCAGATTACCAACACGGGGCGACTAATCCTATCTCTAACAGGCTACAACGAAAAGAGGGGGGACTAAAAAAGCCCAGAAAGCTAGCTCAGGAGTGAATGAGCCAGTTGAACTCGATCGAGTTGAGGCTGAGCTAGCGACATCAGAACATCCAAAAGGCAGCCAAGCTATCTTACGTGGCTTTCATACGCAATTACCCTTGCCTGGCTAATATCCTCTACAGAGCTGAATGCCTCAACTGTTTTCCTACATCAACGATCACAAGAGGGGGTAAGGTTGAGCTACGAACTACCAAAGCGGCCTCCTCATGCAAGTACCCAGATGCTCTTTATGTCTCTATAATATTATCAAGCTCTGAAGCCTTTAAGCCATAGAAGCATCCCAGACTAACGTAATTTTTTAGGCCTGATTGGGGGCAATAGTGACGGTTCAGACCATCTGTCACAGTCTGGTGCTTTTTTGTACATATCTTAGACAATTTTTGGATCAATCCAGAACAACTGTCTCTATATCGGAGTTTCTTTGACTAAAAACATTATATACAGTCATTACATCCATCTAAAAGGAAAGGAACACTGTCTTACCTGGTTTAATTCGATTAAAAATTGAAATCATTTTTTTTTCTTTCTTTCTATAGCGTCTGCTAATTGGTAGACACTTATTCGTTTACCAAATTAATGTGTATTGTTACCAGCACGTTCAAGACTTGTCGGGTGTTAGGTTGATTATCAATATTCTCTCTGCACAGTACTGAAGACTGGGTACTCTCAACTTCGATACTTGTTATTGTAGCCTGCTATAAACTATCTAGGTATGGTACACAGTATCCAGGCAGTCCGTGGGAGGTGTTGGACAATTTATTTTAAACAGATGTATGTGATTTAACAACTTTCCACCTTGCAACGTCGTGAAAGACAAAGTTATGAGAAATTGTTATTATTTCTACACTGTAAGGGAGATACCTTAGTCGACTAGTCTGAACACAAATAGCCTCTGATATCAGACAGGGTTAACCCATTTAGTAATAAACAACCTCTGTGTAGGTGTAAATGATTAGCTCTTACAGGCTCATGTTTAAGACAGTCTTGGATTATGTTGAACGACTGTATATTGTTGTACAATACTGAAAACTGAGCACCTTTAACTTTGACACTCGCTAATACTGTCCATTATAAATTACCTAAGAGTGACATATAATATCCAGGCAATGCGTAGGAGGTGTTGGGAAAGACTTACCTCAAACGGAAGTCTATGACTTAATAGTCTATCACCTAGCAATTTAGTGAAAGTTTAAACTGCGAGAAATCATTATTGTATCTGTACTGAAAGTGTGGTCTCCTAGCCGTCTAGTTTGTACAAAGACAGCTTCAGATACCAGATAGTTCCAACCTATCAGGGGCTAAACAAACACTGTGTATCAGCTTTTACAAGCCAGTAAGAAACATGCCTCCAAAAAAGCCCCAACAGACGGAAACATCTGACAAAAATAAATCCTTAACCACTTTCTACTCCCCCAAAATCAGATCTAGGTAAAATGCAGGGACGGGCAATGAAATGCCTACTACACAGGAAGGAATCACAAATCTTTCTCTGACCAAGCTATTAGATGAACTTTATGAGAAAATTAAAAAAGATTTTAAAGAAAACAAAGCTGATCTAAGTAAGGAGATATCCTCTTTGAGCCACAAAGTATAAGACAAAGGCACAGAATTGGCAAATATTCAAAAATAATTCTCTATATTACAGAAACACAACAAGACACTAGGTAAACAAGTAGAAGAAATGAATAATAAAGTGATCAAACTAGAGGACAGGTCTCGCCGCAACAATATAAGACTTAAGGGAATACCAGAGACAATCACTCATGAAACTAGAGTTTGTGTCCCAATACCTGGACCCACAGACTCTGGCGAAAGTTCCATTTGAAAGATGGCATAGGATTTACAGACTCCAAAGAGCAGGGGAACAAACTCCGAGAGGTACCATAGTCAGATTTTGCAACTGCTTCGTAAAAGATTCTTATAGGAAACAGCTGAGAATAAATCTAGACCCAAAAGAGGAGAAATTTATGGGAATCTCTGTATTCCCAGACTTATCTCCAGCAACGAGATTAAATAGATCTCGCTTTAGGGAAGTTACCAAACAGTTGAGAGAGAAAGGAATTACATACAGATGGGGCTTCCCCACGAAACTAGTGATATCCCATAACGGAAAGACCATTATCCTGAGCGATCCTGTCAAAGACAGTTCCATAGCTGATGATAAATTGAGCAAGCTTCCTCAGACACCGGAATAACTTAGAAGATAGGAAAAGAGCGCCAGGAAAAATGGAGTGAGCAAAGGGGATAAGGAAAGATTGAGGGGGGTAAATAAAGTAACAAACAAACAAACACAAGGGAAAGGGGGGTTAAAGGAAAAGGAGGAAAGTCAGAACTGTCACAATGGTAAGAGAAATACTCGAAGAAGTGTTATATTGACTTACTCTAAGCAGGCACCGAGGGTGAGGCTTAAAAATGTATTTCTAAGCTCAAGGTACCATTAATAGAAATCAGCACTAGCACTTTTCTATAAGAAGGGAAAAACTTTATTTAAGCAATTTATATTGATCACTGATAAAAAAGAAACGTAATAGCGAGTCACATAACCTAGAGATGAAGCACATTCACATAAAATTGAAACCTCCCCCTTCTTTCAAACTAAGGATCAAATTCCTCAATTTAACCACTCACTAAAGAAAATTATTTGGAGGACAAGTCAAAGGGAAGGCAGGGGATTTATGTATATAAAGTATTAGGATAACTGGTCACAGTAACACTCAAGTGCATCACACCACAGAACACACAACACTGGAGATGAAAAAAAAGGGGAAAAAAAGGAATTTTTTTTTTTCCCACTTAAGAAGATAAATATAATAAGTAAATACAGGAGTATTTTAAAAAGGAAGGATACCTTTAAATATAAAAACTTGTAGTATATAAACCCTCACTGGCACTCACACTAGATTTGCCAATAGCATTAAAGAACTCTGATTTCCTGGTTTAATTAGATGGGTTCTTATATAGAGATTTAACTTTATAAGGAGCAAACATCATTGGCTCTTAATCTAAATTTCTTAATCCATTGTTGGAACAATATCATCCTATCATTGTCTAATGCATATACAGAAGGGACTTAGCTTTCTTTTTTCTTTTTTTTTCACCCATTCCTGTATATCACTCTACACTGTTTCCGGGGGCCCTCAAGGGACACACCCCAGAATATAGTGGAATAAGTGATAAGAGGGGCGGAGCCAAGAAAGAAGAAATTGGAAAGAAGCAGTAAAGACTAGACAGGGGAGCTCAATAACTAAAAGAAGGTGAATGATGAGAGGGGGAAAAAAAAAGGGGGAGAAAAAAAAAAAAAGAAAAGGAAAAGTCAAGGAGCTAAGTAATTCTATATAGGCAAGCTAGGTTAGGTTTCTCCCGTGTAATGCACCAGCAACTGAACAACCCTGAGCAAATTTCTCTCAGGGTAACCACCAAAAAACTTGTTCAAAGGGTGGAGATATGACTGGTAGTTTTATGTGTATTTTTTGTTTAGTTTCTGTGTAATAGCTGTGTTGGCTGCCAGCGGGCTACTGCAGACTGGGGGTTTGGAGGGCCGGGGTTGCGTCTGGGAGAGGGGAGGAAAGCTAGAATAGATCATAAGTAATGTCACTTAGGATTATGTCCCTTACTGCTCGGGGCTTAAATTCCCCTATGAAAAGGGGATTGCTTTATAGAACATCGGTAGCTGATAAAATCGATCTTTGTCTGATCCAGGAGACCCACTGGAATGAGAAAGGAAAGGGCACCTGGAAATTCTCCAAATACCCCATTCTATAAGACTCAAATTTATTAGAGAAAAAGAGAGAGGGGTGGCTATTATATGCTCTAGGCAAGTTAAATTTGAATTGATCCATGAAGAAAAGGACACATCCGGTAGATTTATAGCAATAGTGTGTAAAATAAATTATATAATACACACCATAGCTAACATACATGCCCCAAACGAGTGCTCACAGCAATTCTTCAAGAAAACTTTTAAAAACATAAATAATATTAAAAATGGTATGTTAATGATAGGTGGTGACATGAATATAATATTGGATTAAAAACTAGACAGGACTAGCAACAGAAAAGGAATATTAAAAAACAGTTATAAAAAAAGAGTAAAATGGATACAAGATTTGTGCTACGAATATAACTTTTTTGATATTTGGAGAGTGCATCACCCCAGAGAGAAAGATTTTTCAAACCACATGATACATACTCCAGGATAGATTTCTTCTTAACTGATTTAAAAAACCTAGGAAACTGTGAAGACTCGAACGTAGGGCAAATTACATGGTCTGACCACGCCCCTATCACTATTAAAATTAAAAATAACCAAGAATACTTATCTAAAAGCCATTGGAAAATGGATGAAACAATTTTAACAAAAGAGGCCAACAGAACCCTCCTTATAACACAGACCGAAGAATATATGAAAATAAATGATACGGGCCAGATATCTCCGGAGACTCTATGGGCAGCGTACAAATGTGTAATGAGAGGTAACCTGATACAAATAGCTTCTAGAGAAAAGAAATCCAGAGGGAAGAGTTTAGCCGATCTTTACATCGACCTAGCCAAGGCAGAGGCAATAAATAGAGTAGATGCATCTTCTTTGACAGCTAAAATAATTAGTCAGATCCAACTCTAGATCCAAAGCATACTAGAAACTAGATTAATAAGATGATTACTTCTTTAAACCAACGATGGTATACAAGTAATAATAAAGTAGGGAAACCTCTTTCAAACCAATTCAAAGCTGGGCTAACTAACATCACAATAAAAAAAATCATCACAGGTAAAGAGACGTTTCTCTCTCCTGTACAAATAGGCAACGCATTTGCGAGGTATTATGCTTATCTGTATAATATAGAACCTACTAAATATTTAACCCATAATCTATACAGTTTTTTTTTCGAAATGTAATCTCCCTAAAAATTAACTAGAAAAATTATCTCATCTGAAAAGAATAATAACCAAAGAAGAAATTACTAGAACTATAAAAAAAGCTAGAAAATAGGAAAGCCCCAGGCCCAGATGGCTTCACGGCCCAATTTCATTAATCCCTTGAGCCTATTATTACACCTATACTGGAAAGATTCTTTAATGGTATAGAGACTAAAAAAAATTCTGTAATGACCTTTTGAGAGCCACCATCTCCCCCATCCCGAAACCCAGAAAGGACCCAAAATTCTTGAGTAACTATCGCCCGATCTCCCTCATAAACATCGATATTAAAATTTTCTCCAAAATATTGGCAGATAGATTGAGCCTGGTTATTCCAGACTTGATCCATCAAGATCAGTCAGGGTTTGTGAAGGGTAGATCGGGAGGGGACAATATCAGGAAACTCCTAAACATTATTCAGGAAGTGGACAGGCAAAGACTCCCAACGGTGGTCCTCTCTGTTGGCGCAGAGAAGGCCTTCGATAGAGTCAGCTGGTCCTTTTTATCAAGAACAATGAAGGCTTTCGGGTTGCAGGGACTATTTTTTGATCTGGCAATGGCCCTGTACTCTGGACCTATTGCCAGGGTCCATGGAAATGGCCTAACTTCAGCCTGATTTAGTATAGGGAACAGCACGCGACAGGGCTGCCCCCTCGCACCCCTTCTGTATATCCTTTCCATAGAGCCATTGGTGTCATATATGACACAAAGCCATGACATTGTGGGAATCGAACTGGGATCGTGCGAACAAAAAATTACTCTGTTCGCCGATGATATACTATTCACAGTAGCAAATCCAAATCAGTTAATTCGTGAATATTTTAAAATAATCAAGGAATATAGTCAATATTCGAACTATAAGGTAAACTTGCCAAGACTCAGGCAATTACATGGAATTTACCTCAGAACTTAACCAATAAGCTAAAACTAGACCATAATTTAGATTGGACCAGTGACACTATTTCATATCTTGGAATAGTAGTCAGTAGAAAGTTGGATCCAAACGAACTATCAAAAATTATATAAAGAACTAAAGGAACAACTAACTAATTGGTCCAAACAGATTATATCTTGGATGGGTAGAATAAATATTATAAGAGCATATATTCTCCTGAAATTAGAGTATCTATTTCGCATGATCCCACTTCGCGTGCCACACAAAACTCTGTATCTGTTTCATAAACTCTTTTTGACCTATGTCTGGGGAGGGAAAAAACCACGGATAGCATTGGATATTATGGCGACAAACTTGTCAGGTGGTGGCTTCTCCTTCCCAGACATATTTAGATTGCATGATACGGCACAGATGTCCCATTGTCTTTGCTGGGCACACTCATAAGCAAACAAGAAAGCATGGTGCATCCATGAAAAAAGGAACTTAAAAACATTGATCCCATTGCCATTTTCTGGATTGGAAAAAAAACCTATCAAAAGTTAAATATTACCAACATTATTTTAGATAATGTCTATCAATCTTTAAGTGTCGTTAAAAAGTTACTCTATCCAACGAATAGTTTAACATGGAACACCCCAATATCAACTTTGAAATTTGAAACACAAAAACTGGACATACAGAAGTGGGAGAGAGCAGGAATATGTAGAATTGGAAACCTAATCTCGGAAGATAGTAGGAGCTCATTTGCACAGCTACAGTTAACATATGGTATCCCTTTTGGAAGATAGAAAAATCCTAGAAAAAGGCCAATTAGATCAGCTTCTGATGAGATGCCCGGCTAAAGCTATATCAAAAATAAGAAAAACCTTGAACAACCTAGAAAAAGAGAATAAAATGGGCACCATCATAAAGTGGGAAGCCGACCTGGGAATTTCATTTCCCATGAAAAAATGGCGAGACACTTTTTTGAAGATCCTACACAGGTGGTACATGGTTCCGGTAATATTAAGTGAATTCCAACCGACAACGTCCAACCAATGTTGGCGCTGCAAGGAAGCCATGGGCACTCTGAAACACATCTGGTGGGACTGCACAATTCTGCACAATCGGAAAGAATTTGTTATGAAAATTCTTGAAGATCTAAAAATAAATATATCGAATCTGACTCCCGACAGTTTCTTATTCCATCTGGATCTTCCAAAAGTCTCAAAATCCCAACAAATTCTGGCAACTCACGTAATGATGGCAGTAAAATTATGTACAGCAAGGAAATGGAAGTGTGCAACACCTCCTACCCAAGAAGAAGTGATCACCCAAATAAACTATCAGGGCTTAATGTAAAAAGCATCCTTCTTAAATAACAACAATATGCCCATGTATAGAGACATATGGGATGCCTGGTATAGCAGACAGCAAACAACTTAAGTTTAACAAATTAAGAGCAATTAAAAAACAAACTCCTACCAAGCATCTGGGGACATTCCAAAGGTACAGCCCCTTCCCCGGGATGAACCCCCGGCCCAGGACCGGCCCCTCAGCCTGCACCCGCAGCCACCCAACACACCCTTGTATATGTATATGTATGTATTTTATCGTTTGTATGTTAGAATTTATTGCCGTCTAGGATTTAATAATTATATTCTGATATATGAGAAGAAACAAACTGCAATTATGGAATATTCACGTCAACAGAAGGATTATTAGTAATTTTGTATAGTATTGTATGTAATATTGATTGATATGTATAAATCGGAATTGACTCACGATATTTAAGACAAGCACTAACATCTACCTCATGTTCAAAGCGGATTATGTTTGTAAGCAAATTTTTTATGTATAGATTCTTGTCTATTTTCGTAAAATAAAAAAAAATTAGAAGAGCACCAGAATTATCTTTGTTGCATGCAAATTAGCCACAGATTAGTAAAACAAATAGATCTTTAATTATTCATGGGTTCGTGGCCACCAAAATTGTAATAGCTCGCAACTGGAAGCAACCCTTACCACCCCTATGGTCATCAGTAGTGGACCAATTGACTTTTCAGATTAAAATGGAAAAATCAATCAGTTGGCTTTTCTTGAATTTCCCAAACAAATTTAAAACATGGAGCCTATGGCTAAATAAATTAAAATAGTATCAAACTTGTCTGCCTGTGCTGAATTGAAGAAACTAAAATCCATTGGCAAGTTTATATCTCCCCGCCCAGTACCATATGTTTTTGGGTTTTTTTGTACAGTGAGAGAAGAAAGTATTTGATCCCATGCTGATTTTGAATGTTTGCCCACTGACAAAGAAATGATCAGTCTATAATTTTAATGGTAGGTGTATTTTAACAGTGAGAGACAGAATAACAAAAAACAAATATCCAGAAAAACGCTTGCCAAAAAAGTTATAAATTGATTTGCATGTTAATCAGGGAAAAAAGTATTTGACCCCTTCAAATTAGTACTTGTTGGCAGAACCCTTGTTGGCCACCAGGTTTGCACACATCTCAGGAGGAATATTGTCCCACTCCTCTTTGCAGATCCTCTCCAAGCCATTAAGGTTTTGAAGCTGACGTTTCGCAACTCAAACCTTCAGCTCCCTCCACAGATGTTCTATGGGATTAAGGTTTGGAGACAGGCTTGGCCACTCCAGGACCTTAATGTACTTCTTCTTGAGCCACTACTTTACTGCCTTGGCTGTGTGTTTTGGGTCATTGTCTTGCTGGAATACCCATCCACTACCCATTTTCAATGCCCTGGGTGAGGGAAAGGGGTTCTCACCCAAGATTTCATGGTACATGGTCCCGTCCATCGTCCCTTTGATGCAGTGCAGTTACCTTAAAAAATGTCTTAACCAAAGATAAGTCATGAACGTAGGTATTAACCCTGGAGGAGGCCTCAGTCCACTCTTCTTCAGTAATATTAATCCCCAGCTCTTTTTCCGATTTATTCCTTATCCCCTCGTTGTTATACCCATTTTTTGATCTTATACAATTCATTTTCTATAGCTACTTGTAATAAGTTTCCAACCATATTGTCTTTTTCTTTATTCAGGGATTTTCTTAGGAAACTTTCCACTCTTACAAAAATTAAGATTTGGGTTTGATCTATTCCCATTTCCTGTTTTAATTAGTCGAAGGGCTTGATGATATAGAAACATAGAAACATAGAATGTGTCGGCAGATAAGAACCATTCGGTCCATCTAGTCTGCCCAATTTTTTTTTTTTGAGTACTTTTATTAGTCCCCCGTTCCCGGTCTTATAGCTAGGATAGCCTTGTGTCTATCCCACGCATGCTTAAAATCCTTGACTGTGTTTACCTCTACCACTTCTGCTGGCAGGCTATTCCATACATCCACTACCCTCTCAGTAAAGTAATACTTCCTGATATTACTTTTAAATCGTTGCCCCTCTAATTTAAGACTATGTCCTCTAGTTGTGGTAGTTTTTCTTCTTTTAAATATACTCTCTTCCTTTACTGTGTTGATTCCCTTTATGTATTTAAATGTTTCTATCATATCCCCCCTGTTACGTCTTTCCTCCAAGCTATACATGTTAAGATGCTTTAACCTTTCCTGGTAAGTTTTATCCTTCAACCCATGAACCAGTTTAGTAGCCCTTCTCTGAACTCTCTCCAAAGTATCAATATCCTTCTGGAGATAAGGTCTCCAGTACTGCGTACAATACTCCAAGTGAGGTCTCACCAGTGCTCTGTACAATGGCATGAGCACTTCCCTCTTCCTACTGCTAATACCTCTCCCTATGCAACCAAGCATTCTGCTAGCATTTCCTGCTGCTCTATTGCATTGCCTACCTACCTTCAAGTCCTCTGAAATTATTACTCCTAAATCCCTTTCCTCAGATGTTGAGGTTAGGACTGTACCAAATAGTCTATATTCTGCTTTTGGGTTTTTACGCCCAAGGTGCATAATCTTGCACTTGTCCACATTAAATGCCAGTTGCCACTGCTCTGACCATTTTTCTAGTTTAGCTAAATCATTTGCCATTTGGCTTATCCCTCCATGAATATCAACCCTGCTGCAAATCTTTGTATCATCAGCAAAAAGACATACTTTACCAACAAGACCTTCTGCAATATCGCTAATAAAAATATTAAAGAGAATGGGTCCAAGAACAGATCCCTGAGGTACCCCACTAGTAACAAGACCTTGCATCGAATATACCCCATTGACTACAACCCTCTGTTGCCTGTCACTCAGCCATTGTCTAATCCATTCAACAATATTGAAATCCAAACTCAAAGATTTCAGTTTATTGATAAGCCTTCTATGTGCGACAGTGTCAAAAGCCTTACTGAAATCTAGGTAAGCAATGTCTACTGCACCACCCTGATCTATTATTTTAGTTACCCAATCAAAAAAATCAATAAGATTAGTTTGGCATGATCTCCCTGAAGTAAACCCATGCTGTCTCTGATCTTGAAATCCAAGCGACTTTAGATGTTCAACAATCCTATTCTTTAACAAGGTTTCCATTATTTTCCCCACTACTGAAGTAAGACTTACTGGTCTATAGTTGCCCGCCTCCTCCTTACTACCTTTCTTGTGAATGGGCACAACATTAGCTAATTTCCAATCTTCTGGAACTACTCCCGTTAACAATGATTGGTTAAATAAATCTGTTAACGGTTTTGCTAGTACACCACTAAGTTCTTTTAATAACTTTGGATGTATCCCATCAGGTCCCATCGACTTATTTGTCTTTACTTTAGACAGCTGAAGTAAAACCTCTTCCTCTGTAAACTTACATGCATCAAAAGACTCATTAGTCTTTTTCCCTAAATGAGGTCCCTTACCCTCATTTTCATTTGTAAAAACTGAACAAAAATATTCATTAAAGCAGTCTGCTAAGCCTTTATCCTCTTCTACATAGCATCCTTCTTTTGTTTTTAATCTAACTAATCCTTGTTTTACTTTCCTTTTCTCATTTATGTATCTAAAAAATGTTTTATCCCCCTTTTTCACTGACTGGGCTATAGTCTCTTCTGTGTGTGCTTTGGAAGCTCTTATAGCTTGCTTTGCCTCTTTCTGCCTACTCTTATAGATCTTTCTATCTTCCTCACTCTGAGTATTTTTATAATTACTAAATGCTAGCTTTTTATTTTTTACTATTTTGGCCACCTCTGCAGAGTACCACAGTGGTTTCTTCAATTTTTTGCTCTTACTGACAAGCCTTATGCAATTTTCTGTTGCCTTCAGTAGAGCAACTTTTAGATAATCCCATTTCTCCTGGACTCCATTTAAATTGCTCCAGTCTGATAATGACTCCTTCACATCTAATCTAATTTTAGAAAAGTCTGTTTTTCTAAAATCTAAAACTTTTGTTTTTGTGTGGTGTGACTGCGTCACTGTTCTTATATTAAACCACACTGTCTGGTGATCACTATATCCTAAACTTTCACCTACAGTAATATCTGATAACAAATCTCCATTTGTGAACACTAAGTCTAGTATGGCCTGCTTTCGAGTTGGCTCCTCCACTACTTGTTTTAGAGATAATCCCAGTAGGGAGTTTAGGATATGCGTACTCCTGGCACAAGTAGCTGTTTTGTATTTCCAGTTCACATCAGGAAGATTAAAGTCACCCATGATGATCACTTCTCCCTTCATTGTCATTTTAGCTATTTCCTCAACTAGTAGATTATCTAACTCCTCTATTTGTCCAGGGGGCCTATAAATCACACCTACCCGAGTTACCATATGATTACCAAATTCTAATGTAACCCAAACTGACTCTATGTTCGCCTCACTAACTTGTGTTACGTTACATTTTAAGCTATCCCTCACATACAGGGCCACCCCTCCCCCTTTTTTACCTTCTCTGTCTTTTCTATATAAAGAGTACCCTGGTATTGAAATGTCCCAGTCATGTTTTTCATTATACCATGTCTCAGTAACAGCCACTAAATCTACATTCTCAGTTGCCAATATTGTCACAAGTTCATGGATCTTATTCCCTAAACTGCGAGCATTTGTAGACATGACCCTAAGCTTATCATTTTTTAGCACGCTGACTACAGGTAACTTCTGTACCTTTTTTGGGGGGCAATTGGATTGATGTTTTATCGCCATTTTGCCCCCCTCTTTTAGTTTAAAAACCTCCTAGCAAAACCTCTGAACTGCTCACTGAGAACATTCGTTCCCTTTTGAGAAAGATGCAAACCATCTTTTTTGTACAGTTCCTTTCTATCCCATAGTGAACTTCCATGAGAAACAAAGCCAAATCCTTGCTCCCGACACCATTCTCCAAGCCACAAGTTGAAGTTCCTAATACGCATCCGTCTATCATTCTGAATGTTGTGCACAGGCATAACTTCAGAAAAGGACAGCGTGGACACAACCTGCCGTATATCATTGGCAAGAACACGAAAAGCTTCCTTCACCTCTGAAACCTCATTGCAAGCCAAATCATTTGTCCCTAGATGAACCAGTACATCCAATTCTCCTTCCTGATTTGCTTGCTTAACAATATTAGAAATACGCCTCCTGTCTCTGCGAGCAGTAGCTCCAGGAAGACATCTCACTAAGCCAATAGTGTCCAACTCCGCACCTCTTATGATAGAATCGCCCAACAACAACTGCTTTCTATCAGGCCTCACCTTCTCCTTGCACACCTTAGCCACATAGGAGAGTGGTTCCTCAAACTCTGCGTCTGAGCCTGCCTCCACAACACCACTGCACTCTGCAAGTGCTGAAAATGAATTCTGGACAGCCACAGACTGTGGGACATGCCTTTTATCCACAACTCTAAGCCTACCAGATCCAACAGTAATCCACCTGCCATTCCTAGGAAGCCTCTGCGGCAATGGCCTCTGTGGCAGTGACTTCGCAACAGTCTCAGCCCGAGTTTGTTTTACAGATAAATTACAAATCTCGGACTTTAAAAATGCAATCTCCTGCTGCAAACTTGAGAACTGTCTACAGATTAGACAGCCTCCAAACCTCCAAAAAATGGAATGTGAAACAAATGCAGAACAATTATCACAGTAAACCAAATCTGCCATTTTAAGAATTTAAATCAAAAAGATCTTTTAGTTTTTCTCACCTCTTGTATACCTCAGACTACCTCCAGAGTATCTCCAGAATATCTCTTAAATATACTCTTTGAAAAGCAGCTCTTAGAAGAGCAGCCAAGCTATTGTAATAGTAATAGATCAGCAACCTTTGTAGCCCCTCCTCTTTTCCATCTAGCTAAATCAAGATTTTCTATATTGTATTCTAAGATTTCTATGGGTAGATTATCAGATATTTTATCTAAGAGCCCAAATTTATTTTTCTGCTCAACCCAAAAAGGGAGTAGATGTTCCAGTATCATACAACTATTCGAACAGCTGGGTTTTTGTTTAACGTGGGTGGTCCACAATGCTCTATTTATATCATCTGTCCCGAGTAAACTTGCCTCCAGCTTATACCATCCTTCTCTTTGGGACTGTTCTTTTTGAGTCCTGTAGACATAGAGAAGCATATTTGCCACATAACAATGGAATATATTGGGAAAGGATGTACCTCCTTGTTTTATTTTAGCTTCTAAGGATTTTCTGCTAATGTGTTTTTTTCCTCTCCACACAAAGTTGCCAAAGGCTGACTGGATCATTTCTAACCAACCTTTGTGGATGCTGAGTGGGATCATATGGAACAGATAGATTAATTCTTCCCCACCATGAGAATTCCACTTGTCCTAACCTGTCCCCATCTATGGTCTTCATAAATTGCAACAAATTAATAGAGGCAAGAATTATGTATGTGACATGCACTGGAGGGAAATTAGAACCAAGATTCCATATTTTGACTGGGGTAGTTCCACCACACAAGTGGAGGACACTTCTAGATACACCTTCCCACCTCTGGGCTGGCTTGGAAACCTG
Source organism: Pelodytes ibericus (assembly GCA_036172795.1). NCBI lineage: Eukaryota > Metazoa > Chordata > Amphibia > Anura > Pelodytidae > Pelodytes > Pelodytes ibericus. Next base: position 59,525,491 of record CM069861.1, read on the forward strand.
AGTTGACCTGATAAGGTATAAATCTAATGATGGAACAATTTCCAGTTAGGTTTTCTGTTAATTTCTCCTTTTTATTTTTATCTGTTTTGGTGTAAATAATTTGTCATCTGTTTTATTTCATGTATGCACTGTGACTATTCTTTTGTTCATAATACATATTCCTTTATTAAGTTCTGCCTTTGTCTGGTAAAGAGACTCATGTTACCTGATTAGACCAATTTATTGGTGATTTAAATTGCATAGATATTGTGATAAAGCATATTTTGTGGGTTTAGACTAATTTGCTTGGGGGGCCAAGGCACCCCATTTATAAATTGTCTTGGTGGTGGCAGTGTTAAGACATTAGTTATATCAGTATAATTAATTGTGGGTAGTGTTATTTCTAGTCTAGGGCAGACAGAGAGTTAATTTTAACCCTTGCACCACCATAACCCAGTCACTTGCACTCTTGGAGTAGGGTGCATTCGTGACAGATGCATCCAAGAGGGCGCCCCCCATGATGCCTACCAATGCATCTCTGTTCTGCCCCACTCTACAAAGCTCAGGTAGATTGGATGACCAATGTTGTCACCCATCCCTTAAGCACTCGGTTCCAACTAGCCACCTCAGCATCCGGTACAATCTACAGAAACCAGTCCCACTGAAAATGAGAGAGGGCACCTGCTATTACATTAAAGTGACCAGGCACATGTTTTGCTTGGTACGACACACACAGTTCCATGCAAACAGGCACAAACCATCTCAAAAGCGACACCACCGAAGTGGAGGTTGCCAACAAGTGGTTCACTGAATATACCACTGCCAGGTTGTTCGAGAAACAGACTGTCAATTGCGTATGAGCCCTCTCCATATTGTGAGTGCCATGAGAAAGGGCAAGAGCTGTAGGAATGCCATTTTAATCAGCAGTTTGCAACCCCCAAAGTATAAGCTGAAACCAACGCTCCCGGATGTGTCCTTTTAGAGCCGGAGCTCATCCGCTGGCACTGCAGCCACCTGAAAAACCACTCAGCAGTTACATTTTTCCAAGAAAACCTTCCAGACAGTGAGGTCGGCCAATATGGCTTTTGAAACCCAAGGTGGTCCAAGAAAGTATCCGAATGAAAACCTGATTCACCGGAATTATCCAACAGGCAAAGTTCAAACAGCCCATGAGGGACTTTCACTTTCTGAGTGAGACCTTTTTGGCATGCCAAACAGTCGACACTGCAGATTTTAAGACCACCAGCTTGTCGGCCAACAAACGGCAGACCACATCTACAGAGTCGATCACCAGTCCCAAGAAACTCAGACAGGTATATATAACAAGGAGGAGCACTGGTCCGGATGTTTTTCCCCTTTCACGCTTGCTAGAATGCAAAAGGTTCTGAGCCAATCGCTGAAGGTCTTAGGCATCTTCCTGTATCTCTTCTTTTTCTCCTCCTTTTTCTCATCGTCCTGGAAGTCAAATGACTCCTCCAAGGGGAGCAAGAAAAAGAGCTTAATAAAACTTCCCCTTCCAGATTTTCTCCTCAATGTCAGCTTTAAGGTGAACCCCGAATGGCCCTGCAAAGTTCATGTAGAAATACTGTCTTTCATAGCAGTTTCTCCCTGTTCGCCACAGACCTGGGGTCAGCTCTGCTCATCCCTTCCTTCCCAGAAACCGTTGCTGGAGCCCGCGAGGCCCTGCTGGGCCCACTTACCATGGAAAAAACTGCGTCACCCATCGACTGAGAGGGTATCCCACCCGCGGGGAAACCTAAGCCACGCTGGGCTCGGTAGCACCTCTGTCCAATATATACAAGCCTGTAAACCCCCTAAAAAAAATCAGTAACCTCCTTGTCCCACAGTGGTGTGTGTGGAGGTAGACTTACCAGCTGGACCCCTGGCCTTTGATGACTTCTGAGCCACCGCCACTACTTCCGCCTTGACGGGAGCCATTCCTTTAACTGTAGACCTGGTTCCAGATACAGCCAAACCACTGTGGGCTGTTCAGTCCCCTTCATGCCTTGTCCTCTGGCAGATGCCTGAGTCCATGGAATCAGAGGCACAACGGAAAATCCTCAGTGAAGTATCCTGCCAGCCCTTCTACTCGCCAGGCGAGTTTCTATCAGACCGCTTGTACTGCTGGGAATCATGCCTATGGGGCTAAGATCTCGGCGGGCTATATCCCGTCCATAAAGAAATCTGCTCCTAGAGCTACTACAGCTTTGGGCCACTTCCATTTGCCCCTGGACCATTGCAACCTCCCTACCTGAGCGATCTAGAGCACCCCTTCCCTGCCCACTTCTGGCCTGAAAGGAATTGGAGGATACAGGGGCACCCAGGGATCCCTCACTGTCCTCATCAAAGCTGCACTGGAGAGAATTGGAAGATGGAAGGGCCCCTTTTCCCCCAGTAGCCTGTCTCAGCCCCTGCAAATATGTTGATCCCTTACCAGGAGTAGTACTTGCCTAATGTGACCTGGGCCTCTTCTTGCTGCCCCCTTGCTGTCTGGAGGGAGATTCAGGCCAACTAGTGGGACCCTTCTGATCCCCAGGACATAGGCCCGGATTACAGCCTGACAGCTGCCTGGGCATGAGTAGGCCCCGTCTGGATCCTGCCTCTCCACTGAACTCTGTTCTCAGTAAAGAGAAAAAGGAAAAGGGCACAGTGCTTGTGTATATATCACCGGAAAAAATAATAGAAAACAATAATGTGATATATACTGTGAATAAGCCCTTCACCACAAATAATTCATAAATGTAATACTAACCACTAAGTATATATGGGTAGAAGAGAAAGAGGAGGGGTAAGGGCATAAAATAAAAAATAAAAAAAGGGAGACGTCTTCCAATTCCTGTAGAGGGAGGCAGTCCACTTAATAGTAATAGCAGCTAGTATTAGAAAAACACAATGATCTGCACCACTGCCAGAGAAAGACACAATTTTATTACAAAGAGACAGCGCTAAAGAAGAAAGTAGGTTTATCCAGTACCACTAAGAAACAATAATAGCTGGTACTATGGATATGTATATAAATATATACAGTGGATATAAAAAGTCTACACACCCCTGTTAAAATACACCTGCCATCATTTAAAGTGCCTCTGATTAACCCCAAATAAAGTTCAGCTGCTCTAGTTGGTCTTTCCTGAAATTTTCTTAGTCGCATCCCACAGCAAAAGCCATGGTCCACAGAGAGCTTCCAAAGCATCAGAGGGATCTCATTGTTAAAAGGTATCAGTCAGGAGAAGGGTACAAAAGAATTTCCAAGGCATTAGATATACCATGGAACACAGTGAAAACAGTCATCATCAAGTGAAAAAAATATGGCACAACAGTGACATTACCAAGAACTGGAGCTCCCTCAAAAATTGCTGAAAAGACGAGAAGAAAACTGGTCCGGGAGGCTACCAAGAGGCCTACAGCAACATTAAAGGAGCTGCAGGAATATCTGGCAAGTACTGGCTGTGTGGTACATGTGACAACAATCTCCCGTATTCTTCATATGTCGCTATGGGTTAGAGTGGCAAGACGAAAGCCTTTTCTTACGAAGAAAAACATCCAAGCCAGGCTACATTTTGCAAAAACACATCTGAAGTCTCCAAAAAGCATGTGGGAAAAGGTGTTATGGTCTATTGAAACCAAGGTTGAACTTTTTGGCCATAATTCCAAAAGATATGTTTGGCGCAAAAACAACTGCACATCACCAAAAGAACACCATCCCCACAGTGAAGCATGGTGGTGCAGCAGCATGCTTTGGGGCTATTTTTCTTCAGCTGGAACTGGGGCCTTAGTTAAGATAGAGAGAATTATGAAGAGTTCCAAATACCAGTCAATATTGGCACAAAACCTTCAGGCTTCTGCTAGAAAGCTGAACATGAAGAGGAACTTCATCTTTCAGCATGACAACGACCCAAAGCATACATCCAAATCAACGAAGGAATGGCTTCACCAGAAGAAGATTAAAGTTTTGTAATGGCCCAGACCTGAATCCGATTGAAAATCTGTGGGGTGATCTGAAGAGGGCTGTGCACAGGAGATGCCCTCGCAATCTGACAGATTTGGAGTGTTTTTGCAAAGAAGAGTGGGCAAATCTTGCCAAGTCAAAATGTGCCATGCTGATAGACTCATACCCAAAAATACTGAGTGCTGTAATAAAATCAAAAGGTGCTTCAACAAAGTATTAGTTTAAGGGTGTGAACACTTATGCAACCATATTATTTTATTTTTATATTTTTTCTTCCCTCTATCTAAAAGATTTCAGTTTGTTTTTCAATTGAGTTGTACAGTTTAAAGGTCACATTAAAGGTGGAAAAAGTTCTGAAATGATTTATCTTTGTCTCATTTTTTTTTACAGCACAGAAACCTGACATTTTAACAGGGGTGTGTAGACTTTTTATATCCACTGTGTGTATATATATATATATATATATATATATATATATATATATATATATATACATTTAATAAATAAATGTTATATATTATATACATCTAATTATGGTACTTTTTTTTTCTTTAACGCTGTCTCTTTGTAATAAAATTGTAAAGGCCTATTCGGCTTTGTCAGGCATCAAATTTCATCCAAATTTGAATGGCTTCATCTGACTTGTCTAGTCGATTACGACATTTCTGGTCTATTCAGCCTAGTCGAATTTGGCATTTCGTGCCTATTCAGCCCAGCTGAGTTCGCTGTTTCGGGTGTATTCAACCACCTTCGAATTTGACTTTGCCCTTTTCGGATTGTCGAATTTGCGGCCTGCTGGATGTCACGACCATCTGCTGCCACTCTGCATTTGTCGATTCTGCTCACCAGATCCCGGGCCTCACAACCAAGCGATGCAGCCCTTGCTCCGGTGTTCCAGGCCTCTTGCCATCTTCCTGCTTCATGAGATGATACCTCTTGCCCAGTAGCAGAGCCCCGTCCCTGGCCTCCACAACCTGCAGTTGTGAACTGGTCCCTGGCACATCACCATTGCCATCCTGAAAAAAACAAACAGGTTAGAGACAAGCCATAACAGGTCATGAAAACCTATTTGTTAAAATGGCTACTAATTTCCTGACATCCCATACCTATATAACTTTCTAACTCCAGCCTCTGTCAACCAATCACAGGCTGACATGTCCCCTCATACCTATATAACTAACAAGTCAGCCCCTCACCTATTCTTTCTGGCGGCTACATACTTCATACTTTCAATGTGAATGTGCTGAGCAAAAGTAATAAAAATGTACAGCTGCAGGCTTGGAAGTGCACAGCAAATGCAGAGGGGGTAGAGTAAGTCAGACAAAAATAGGTTTCATAGAACATGGACTAAATATAAGAAATGTTCTTTAAGATTATTATGGTATCATTTTAATCTGTTCCATATAAGTTATTAATTTTATTTTGGTATATCTGTCATTTGGAACATTTGTAGAAACTGACAACTGTGGATTCTATTTGCTATCCACCAAAATTTCCATTATATACCCTTTGAATAATTTGTGGTGAAAAATGCAAAGTCACTTATACAGCAAACATTTCGTTTCCTGCTCCAATACTTCCTTCCTCCTCACAAGATGTGGGAAGAAGTGGTGGAGGTCTATTCATGAACAGTATACATGTTTTTGGAAACATGGCAACATTATTTTCCACATTGTTTAAAATGTTCACAGGGCCTATGATTTGGCTACAATTATCATTTCTCTTTTATTGTTCAGAATCCTTGACAAGAACCTTTCATATTGCTGCAGTGGAAAAGGAGTGGGACTATGGGCACAGAAAAGGGAATTCATCAAATAATAGGTAAATGTCACTTTTTTTCAAATATGTATTTTAGTTGTGAGGGAGTGTAAAAGCCCATTACTGCAAAGTTGAATAATGGTGTAGTGAATCAAAATGTCTGTGTGTTCCTTTCTTTTTTTGTAAATATTTTTTATTTAAGAAATGACATGGACATATTATGAGAGTCTAAATAGGAAAACTAAATCTGCATAACAGATTTCTTTTTTTTACAAGATTCTGAACAAAGCGAATAAAAGAAAATACCAAAATAAACAATACAATAGTCAAAAGGCTATCTTAAAATATTTTGATTTATCAAATAGAATCCTCCTTATGATATCAACTTATATTAATGAATACAACGTTGTATCTTTCCAACTATTTTCTGTGTGTATATAAAAATATATTGAAAAAATATCAAACATTTAAACATACAATTTTATGTTGCTATAAGAACAACAAGAGATGACCATATGTTATGTTATCTTGAAACATGTAATGTTGACATAAAATGATGGTTGGTTTCCAAAGCTGCTGAGGATATTGAGCATTCTTTAGTATATGCAACCATATTTTGGACCATTCTACTAGAGATAAATATATATCTAACTCATCTTCCCATGCATATAGGGATAGTGATTATTCTTATAAGACGATAACATAAAACATCTCTTAACAGATCGTGAACATATGTTTTTTCCCCTAACAAGATTAACTGCCTAGCACCTAGAAATGGCTATGGATTTAGAGTACAAGAGATTAATCTTAGATATTTCCAGATATATCCAGATTACTTTAATATATAAATATAGGAACAATTTAATTATTAAAAGTCTTTAACTTTGTTACTTCTGTAGAATAACAGTCGCTTGGTTGTACCTTCTTCATCCAATAATTAAAATTGAAAAGCAAGTAGTAAATTAGCATTGTTAATGTGACAAAATGGATTAAGAGTAAAGGCTAGTAAAAATTATTTACATTTTTATTGATAATTATACTATCCCACAGTTCAAGTTAGCCATACAATATGTTGATATTTGGACTGATATGATCTTATTGGAACCCGAACATAAGTTTATAGATTTTATAGATTTATATATATATGCCTGGAAAGTATTGTTTTTCTGTTTAAATCCAAGATTAAGTTTCTATTTTAATATCAATCACTGAGTGTTACACATTTTGCTGCTTGTTAAGATTTCTCAAAATCAGGTATTCCCAAACCCAGATGAAAATAAATGTAATCAGCTGCTCCTCCTCCCTCCCCTTTGCTCCCAACCTCCCCTTTGCTCTCCTCCACCCCTCCTCTTTTGCTTCTCCTCCTGCCCTCACCTATGTTCTCCTACTCCTCGTTGTGCTTCCTGCCTCTTGCAAAAGCAGGCCCCCTACTGAGTATTTATTTATTACTGCACTGCGTGCGGGTGCCACGTGACAACCCTGCACTCAAACTGTCAGGAAAATCGCAACTGATAGCGATTGTGTCAGTGTGTATCTGTGATTGTGTATGTGAGTGTGTCTGTGATTGAGTGTGCCTGTGTGAGTGGTTGTGTGTCTGAGTGTGTATGCCTTAGAGTGTATGTCTGTGTATCTGAGTGTGTGTATATGAGTGTGTGTGAGTGTCTGTGAGTGAGTGTGGGTCTGATTGTGGTTATATGAGTGTGTGTAGATGTGTGTGAGTGTGTCTGTAGATGTGTCTGTGAGTGAATGTGTGGTTTTGTCCTGCAAGAACAAATGTAGACAGCACTTATTCTGTGCAAAGGAGTGCCCTGCAATCCTGTTAATAAACTGATCCAAACCCTGCCATCTTTCCTCTATGAAGAACAGATGAAGAGACCGGCACCCAGTGAATCAAGAGTTTTTATTCCTATGACAAAAATCTAGACCTCATTGGAGGTTGAAACATTGCTTTTTTGTCACCATAATAAACCCTCTTGATTCGCCGGGTGTTGGTCTTTTCGTGTGTTATTTATTTTGAGGATTGGGATGAAGATCCTGACCAAGCCCTGGATTACACTGTAGTGTGCTGACCTGCTACATTCTTATTGTTTCCCCTATGAAGGACTGAAAATGCCCTTGTCCCCTTGGAAGGGAAGCTATGTATCTGTGCGTGTGAACAGGGCCAGCCTTAAGTGTGTGTGACCTGTGCCAGCACACAGGGCGCAACACCCCAGGGGGTGCCCACCAGCCACTGAAAAAATAAATAAAGTTTTAAAAAAAAGTTTGCTGGTAGAGGCACTGGATGGGGAGATCAAAAGATTCCCCCTCACCAGCCCTCTGCTCGGCAGTACTGCTGGATCCCGGGAGGGGGCGGAGCTCGCACTCCCCATGCTTAGTGATAATGCAGGGTGTCGGAAATCCAATTCCTGCATTATCACTGTGTGTGGGGAGCACGATCAGCAAGTGCTGATCATGCTCCCCACACACAGTGATAATGCAGAAAGTAAGTACTCATGCTGCCCTTGGCTCCCCTTGAAGCAGACATCGCTCTGCTTCACAGGGTGGGGGTGGAGCTACACCTCTCACCTGTTGAGCTCTGTTCCCTCACCATAAGTTAGAATGGGAGGAGGAGGGAGAACAGAGGAGGGGGAGGAGAGAACAGAGGAAGGGGAGAGAGAACAGAGGAAGGAAGGGGGAGAGAGAAGAGAGGACGGGGGAGAGAGAGAAGAGAGGAAGAGGGGGATGGAGAAGAGCACAGGAGGGGGGAGAGAAGAGAACAGGAGGGGGAGAGAAGAGAACAGAGGAGGGGGGAGTTAAGAAAATGGAGGGGGAGAGAGAGAACAGATATGGGGAGGAAGGAGATAGAGAACAGATATGGGGGGAGGGGGAGAGAGAACAGATATGGGGGAGTTGGAGAGAGACAGACATGGCAAGGAAGAGGAAAGGGACAGACATGGGAAGGGAGAGACACATACATGGAGGGAGAGGAAAGAGACAGGGATGGAGGGGCGCCATGGAGGAGGACCGCACTGGGTGCCGGAACACTTAAGGCCGGCCTTGCATGTGAACACACTCATATAATAATCAGTAATGCCTACTAACACACATACACACTCACTCACATAACACATACTAATACATACTGACACTAATCAAGACTCACATAACACTCATTAATACACACTCACACTACAAGTGTATAAGCAGTGATCTTTCATAACAGCACATTTTTTCCTGCCTGTGCATTTTCAGGTTACTACAAAGGCTCTTCTAAGAGCTATTTACCCTTTCCTTGCTGTAGATCACTGATAAGACTTTGAACTGGTTTCAGAAGCATCTTATTACACGACTAGGGGCCATTTAGTCCCCAAACAATCCAACAAACCAATGCGTAAGTGGTATGACTGTACTCAGGAAATGTTGCTGAACACATATTCATGTGTTGTTTGGCAGTGACACTTATGTGTGTGGGAAAAAAACACAAAAAAATGACTTCCCAAAAGTTTGCCAAAAGCTGGTGTTAGAATGACTCCATGAAAAGTGTTAAATACCACCATATGAAATACCCTGGGCTGGCTACTAAAAATTGATGGTATAATCAGGGTAAATTGAATTGGCCTGCTTAAAAAATGTTTCAATGAAGACATGTACAAATTCCAAATTGGAAAACTGAAATGCACACATCCCAAATTTGGCCTTTTAGCCCCCAGTCAACCCGACAAACCTATGCATGGGTGGTATAAAAAAATTTGAGAAAAGTGGCAGAGTCTTAATCTTTCATTCACAGGTAGAATTAAAGCAATTGAAATGACATTGCTTGCAAAATTATTATATTACTTTAAAAGCTTACCAATAAATATTACTAAATCAACCCTAGAAGATCTTCAGAGAAACATCATAAAGTTTATATGGAATAATAAAAAAACGAGCATTCCACAGGACATTCTATTTAGGGATAAAAAAACATGGTGGGCAGAACCTACTTAATATCTATAATTACTACATAGCATGTCAAGCAGAGAACCCATTGCATTTGTATCATGTAGATAATAATAATATAACAGTACTAACACCAAAATAGGCAGAACATGAATATAGTTTTTGTAATAGTAACGGTTTTAGTTATTTAATCTGGCTTCCAAGAGTTACTCTCATGAAAAACCAAAATCGACTCCAGAGCACATTCCACAGCTTAAAAATGGGGTTCACACTCAGAAAATCCAAAAAATTTATGTCTCTAAGAAGTAAATTGTCACCATTTTAGCATTTATAACTGGAAATAGTAAAATATTGTTTGACACTAGTAAGGTTCTGATTTATAAAATTTAAGATTTTATTGCAAACAATACCATCTTACCATACTATGAATTTATAACAAAACTAAATGATAGAAATTACATTACAGAGTAAACATAATAACTTATCAAATTTATTATCCAGCTATCTAGCACATCTTATTACTGATAAGTACACAGATTTGTCATATATAAAATGTTCAGTATAAGCAATAAGGAACTTTTGTGCAGGTATAGATGGCAGGGAGATATAGGTGAACCGATAGATGATGAAAATTGGTCAGAAATATTAGAAGAGACAGCAAAATGTTCAGTTACAAACATTTAAACAAACAAGCATATAAACTGTTAAACAGGACATATCTAGTGCCAACATTAAACAAGATGTATGCTGATGCCAATGAAAATTGCTTTAGAGGCTGGATAGAAAGAGGAGACAAAATACATATATGGTGGAAATGCCCCAAAATCAAAAGAATATGGACCAAATAAAATAATCATCAATGTGATCATACTGTGACATTAACAACTTGGAATACGTTACTCAATCTAAAATGTAATAACCTAACAAAATACGAAAATATATTAATTAGATCATTATGCATGGGTATAAGAATATATACAGCAAGTAGATGGAATAAATTAGAACTATGCTGGTATGATGTGATTATAAGAAAAAACAATATCTGTGTGAATGAAAAACTATTGAGTATTGTGAACAACAAATGCAAGATATTTCTGAATATATGGACACAGTGGCTTTCTAGCACTTATGGTAAATCTGTCAATACTAATATTATCTAATTATTGATTTAGCAGTTTTTTTTTCTTTTTATTTACAAACTTATATTTACAAACTTCTGTTTTATTTATTTGAGTTTTTTCAATTTATTAATATTAAAGTTGTATATCTGATGTCATATACTTTGTAAATAATTCTGATAAATTCTATAATCTATTAAACAATTTTGTAAATGACACAATGACACAATGTAATATTTAGCAGATACATTATAACCTAATAAATCCAAATAAATATATATAGTATTAAAAAAAATGTATGGGTGGTATCACTGTATTCAGCAGATAATGTTGAACACTATTAAGGTATTCAGGGAAAAGAAAGATGTTGGTGCGCTAAGCTAGTCACAGGCTCAAATAATATGAATGTAAAAAATGATGCTTACCAAACAGGTGTGAGCATGATGCAAATACTGTGTAATTTGGCTGGCTATACACTGTATACAAAAAACAAAAACTGTCTGCGCTTCTCACTCTATTAAAGTTGGCAACAAATATATTATTTTTTTATATTAGACTTGCCCAATGCTCCCCCCAACGGTGTCTGTCTCTCCATCCCTCCCTCCCCCCAGCATTGTCTGTCTCTCTCCCCACCCTCCCCCCAATGTTGTCTGTCTGTCTCCCTCCCCCACCCTCCCCCAAGTTGTCTGTCTCTCTCCCCCACCCTCCCCCAATGTTGTCTGTCTCTCCATCCCTCCCTCCCCCCCAGCATTGTCTGTCTCTCTCCCCCACCCTCCCCCCAATGTTGTCTGTCTCCCTCCCACCCTCCCCCAAGTTGTCTGTCTCTCTCCTCCACCCTCCCCCCAATGTTGTCTGTCTCTCCACCCCTCCCTCCCCCCAGCATTGTCTGTTTCTCTCCCCCACCCTCCCCCCAATGTTGTCTGTCTCCCCACTAAATCCCCTCAACGTAGCCTCCCTGGTGGCTAATGGGGGAAGCAGGGGGATGTCTGCATGATATGTGCAGACATCCCCCGGCTGCACATATCTCCCTGGTGGCTAGTCGGGGCAGCCGGGTGATGTCCGCACAATACATAATAGACAGAAGTGTCGGGCATGATACGTGCAGCACGATACGCGCAGTTCCGCCGGGACTTTTATGATGAAGCCGGAAGGACCCGGCTTCATCATAGAAGTACCTATGGACGTGATGGGCGGCAGCGGAGGATGTCTGTGCGCATTGTGCAGACATCCACTGGCTGTTAACGAAGGGGATCCAGGTCCCCTGCAGCTCTGCGGGGGACCTGGATCCCAGTCTTATAATCTGACCTCGATTTGAGGTCAGATCATAAGACGACCTTGAATATAAGACGAGGGGTCTTTTTCAGAGCATTTGCTCTGAAAAAAACCTTGTCTTATATTCGAGCAAATACTGTATATAAACATAATATAAATGAGAGGTTTTGCCCCCCCACCACATCAAGGCACACTCTCAGTAGGGTGAGAACCTACTGTGTCATTGTTTTTGTCTAAGAGTTATCTTAGGGGATACGCATCTGCAGGGCTTGCATCCTCCACATTTGTAAGAGCCTTTAGTTACATATATGTATATATATATATATATATATATATATATATATATATATATATATATATATATAGACTCAAAATGAAAGTTGACATTCAAAATCGAATTTTAGTGAATAGACCCAGAAGACTTTGTGGAATTTGTAGGCCTACTGAATAACAAAAATATTACACCTCACAGACAAATACATTGAATTTCTTGGATTTAAGTATCTTAATAAATCAAATGGGTCAGCTTTCCACAACACTATACAGAAAGTCAACTTCTACAAACAACTTGGTTAAGTGGGACATCATCTCAGTGAAGAGTGGGACACCTGCAAGCCAATACTTGAGATTAAGGAGAAACTGATCATTAGATGAAGAATTTGTGGTACAAGCTAAAGATCTTAAACAAAGATTTAGGGAGTGAGGATTTCCTAATAGGGTATTAAAGAAAGCATATCAAAAAGCACTAGATAATGATAGGGAGGCCATCCTCTTTAATTAAAAAAAAAAACACCACCTGAACCATCTAAGATCAGATACATTGGAACCTACGACAGAGGTTAGTTTCATGTTAATGCCATATTGAAGAGATTATAGCTTGTCTTTAAACAAGACGAAGACCTATTACCATTCATTGGTTAAAGGCCTCAGATGACCTCTAGAAGAGCAAAAAATTAGTCCACAGCCACCATTAAAATAAAAAAAAAAAAACATTGTTAAAACCCACTAAAGGTTCTTACTGATGTGGAGGGTGCAAAGGCCTGCTGATACATATACCCTAAAAAACAATGAGACAATTACTTTAACTCCTTAAGGACAGACCCTTTGAAACATTTTTGGCCATTCTGGACAATGGCTATTTTAATATTTCTGTGCTGTTTGTGTTTAGCTATCATTTTCTTCTCTGTCATTTACTCACACAAATTATATATTGTTTTTATCGGGGCAAGGCTTTCTTTAGAGACCATCATTTTGATAATATCCTACAATATACCACAATAATAAAATATTGTGGAACCCCCACAAATTTTCTGATTTTTATTTGGAATATCTAATACTCAACTGTACGCTTTCATTAGCCTCTCTGACTTTTCCCGGCCAGGTATACTATAAAGGTATATACACTGTGCTCCATATATATATATATATATATATATGGTTTTTACTTTTTTCATTGCTCTATTTTTGTAAATGTTCTGTATATATGTTCTGCTTGTTAACATATTTCTCCAGTAATATAAGCTCTTGTTCTTTAAATATATGTATGCACATTCTCTAATTACTTATCTATTAACTTAATAACATTTCTTTTTTATATTGCATATTCTTTGTGTATTTGTGATATTTGTACATCTAAATATTGAGCGCTATCCATTTCTTCATATATTTTTGCTTTGTTTCTCTAGTGCCCATATCGCCTAAATAAGTGTGTCTATATCCAATTAAGGAGATATGCCATATCTTTTGGGCACTATTTCTTTAGGATAAGGTGCTCCTATTTTGTTTATTACTAATTATTTCGAAATTGTGTGCACTTGCCTTAAAGGGTTTGTTTTATCATTTAATTATTATCATTTTTTTTACTTATTCGCTATTATTGCCTAAATTCAGCGCTGTATTCTCTGGTTTATTGCCAAACAACATCTCCTGAGTACAGGAACACCACCCATGCATATGTGTTAGGCATTTGTTAGGTTTTTGGGGGCTAAAAGGCCACATTTGGGAGGTGCACATATCCAACTTGGAATTTTGACATGTAGTCAAAATGTTCCATTTGGGACATTTTGAAGCCGGCCAATGTATTTTACCCCATCAAACCATTTTAACACTTTCCATGCATCAATTCTACCACCAGCCTTTGTCAAAGTTTTTAATTTTGATTGTGTCACTACCACACAACACCCCAATATGTGTTCAGCAACATCTACCATGTACCCATGCATAGGTTTGTCAGCATGTTTGGGAGTTTAAAGGCCACATTTGAGAGGTGCCCCTTATGATTTTCCAACTTGGAAAATTGTTTTTTGGTATGCTGTAATAAATTACAGTACAAAAAAATGAACCCCTAAAAATGCACAGACAAGAAAAAATGGGCTGCTGTGCGGTGGTCAGTGGCAGGCAAGGGGTTAATGCATAGTGTACACGATACAAAGGGTATAGTTTTTATAAAAGTCATTGGGTGTCACAATTTTATAACATGTTATTTCATGTTACAACACTTACATTATACAGATCTGTCTCTCTCCCTCACTAAAACTCAAGTGAGGAGAGGGAGGTAGATCTACACAGGTCAGATCAATTTTTACAAATTTTGATCTGACCAGCTGAATGGTAATGCTCATCTGAGCAATCACCAAACTGCCTTTGCCACTGATTGGTAGGCACGTTAGAAATTTGGGTTCTCTACATTTTGTGGCCCTAGAACAAATCTATAACAATCAGAGGATGGGTAATGTCAATAGGACACTGCTTCAGAGGGCAACATATTGGATTCACCCAGTAGTTGTACACTTCATCACCAAACATATGTATATGGTCCACAGTCATGTACACATCTCACATTTTTTCATTAGATTTTTTATTTATTTTAAAATGATAAAAGTTTTTTCCTGCCTTTCTCAGTTGTTTATAAAATAGTAGCACAGAGTATTAGTCACCTGCACATGTATTACACAGTAGCAGTACCACTTTCCATTCTTTTTCTTGAAGTGCACACTCTATTTTTTTTCACACTTTTTTAGATCACATCCTCTTATTCGCGCATCATCAATTTAATATATGATCCACACAGTTGTAAAACCAAATATATTTAATATTATATTCCCTTTTTTATGTATATATTACTTTAAAAAAACATTTTTCGTTCACTCATAGGTAGTCATTTAATTATTACTCTCTTCAATTTTTTGTCAGGGTTTGTGTTTGGAGCGTAGAGCAGGGGATGCTATCTCTTGCCAGACACCCCTACGAGGTGGTCTACAGATGTATATAGGCAGAGCACCCTGGTAAGGATAAGAGCACCACCATAAGAGTGCCACAAAAGATATAAAAGGTAAATTCAAAATCAAAGTCAGGAAGAGTCCAATAGATCAGGTCAGGAAACGGTCAGGAAGAGTAAATAATTCAAAGCAAGGGTCAGGGTTAAGGCAAACAGGGTAATCCATGAGACAAGCCAAAGGCCAGGTAATGGAAAATCCAATAGAAGGAGAATAGAGTCCAAGATCAAACAGGAACCAAAGCTCTGGAACAGTGGAGCACTGTGGTAAGGTTGTTTTTTTGTATAGTGCTGTTGGTCTCCACTCCTCCCCTCTGTTGGGCAAGCCCCTCACTGGATTGGATGTCAGAGGGGTGTGCTTCTATAGTTTTTTTCCATGGAGACTATTGGTGCTTTGGTGATGGTAGAGACAGGGCTTACCTCCCCTCTACAGGTATAAATAGTCACCCCTTCATTGGGGTAAACTCTGGATGATGTTCTCTGAACCTTTGACAACTTTAGGCCCTGGTTTTGGCCTACCGCACTACAGCAATCGCAGGTAGATGGCAGTCCTAAAGGCCCCAGCTATCGCAATCGCAGGGTTTCATGGATAACTGCTAGAGCCATGAAAGTTTTGGGATTGCAGGTAAGGACTAGAGGGGCAAGACAGGTCCCCCTTCCAACACACATCCAGAGATATCTTAACATGGGCGAATGACAACCAAACTTTATCTCCAATCTTATGTAGGAGAGGAGACGTATGTCACTGATCTGTTTGGTCTTTGTAGGCTTGTTGTGCCTTCTTTAAAGTCTCTTGTAATAGAGCCGGATTGGAACTGTGACTTGTGGAACCATGGTTATAGCAGGTAGATGAGGAATGTAAGAAGAGGGGTAACCATAGTTGGCCTTGAATGGTGACATACCTATAGAACTGTGAAGGTTATGGTTAGAAACATATTCTGCAGTCGGTAGTTGAGAAAGCCAGTCCTCTTCTAGGTGAGTGGTGTAGCAACGAAGATACTGCTCTAGGGTTTGGTTTGTTCAAGAGTTTTTGTATGCCCAAACCATGACAAAAGGCCAACCAGAAATGCAAGGTAAATTGTACTCCACGGTCAGAGAGAGGGGTTTGTGGGATGCCATGGAGGCAGAAGATATCTTTAATAAACAAGCCAGTAGTTTGAGCAGCAGTAGGAAGTCAGGTTTGTAGAATGAAGTGACCCATTTTGGTTAGGTGATCCACTACTACCATAATGGTAGTGGATTGTTGAGTGAGATGGTGGGAGTTCAACATTGAAGTCTACAGCTAGATCAGCCCAGGGACTTGTAGGTATGGGTAAAGGCAGCCGATTAGGTATTAATTAGACATGTGCATTCGTTTTCGGACGAATGCATTTTCGTCCGAAAATGGCATTTTCGTCCGAAAATGGCATTTTCGTCCATTCTTGCAAAAACGAAGAACGAAAATGCTAAGCTAATGAAAGCCGAATGAACGAATGGTTAATAAACGAAAATCATTCGTTCATTCGTCCATTCGTAGTACTATTGCATTCTATAAGCCGAAATAGAGTCGGTTTATAGAATACAATAGCATTTCACTACACGGAGACAAAGTCTCCATTCATAAATTTATGAATGGAGACTCTGTCTCCGTGTAGTGAAATGCCCACAGCCTATAAACCGAACGTTCGGTTTATAGGCTGTCGGCTTATGGAATACATGTATTCCTATTACTATTCTATAAACCGAACGTTCGGTTTATAGAATAGTAATAGGAATACATGTATTCCATAAACCGAAAGCCTATAAACCGAACGTTCGGTTTATAGGCTGTCGGCATTTCACTACACGGAGACAGAGTCTCCATTCATAAAATTATGAATGGAGACTTTGTCTCCGTTTAGTAGTAAAATGCCGACAGCCTATAAACCGAACGTTCGGTTTATATGCTGTCGGCTTATGGAATACATGTATTCCTATTACTATTCTATAAACCGAACATTCGGTTTATAGAATAGCAATAGGAATACATGTATTCCATAAGTCGACAGCCTATAAACCGAACGTTCGGTTTATAGGCTGTCGGCATTTAACTATACGGAGACAAAGTCTCCATTCATAATGAATGGAGACTCTGTCTCCGTATAGTTAAATGCCCACAGCCTATAAACCGAACGTTCGGTTTATAGGCTGTCGGCATTTTACTACACGGAGACAAAGTCTCCATTCATAATTTTATGAATGGAGACTCTGTCTCCGTGTAGTGAAATGCCGACAGCCTATAAACCGAACGTTCGGTTTACAGGCTGTCGGCTTATAGAAAACATGTAGTACTATTGCCTTTCTATGAACCGAACGAGAGCCCCATTCATAACAATTTCTTGTGTATGGGGCTCTCGTTCGGTTTATAGAAAGCCAATAGTATTACATGTATTCTATAAAACGAACTAATAAAAATTAACGAAACGAAAATAATGAACGAATTTCGTCTGAAACGAATGTAGTAATGAATGAAATTCGTTTTAGACGAAATAAATAACATTTTCGTCCGAATGGACGAAAACGAAACGAAAATTTTAGTTTTGCACATGTCTAGTATTAATCCCTTAGGATCGTCCACAGATATTGCAGGAACGTATTTACTGTTCAATTTCCATTTTCATGTTAGACCACCAGAGTTATTGATATGCAAGTTCTAAAGTCTATTTCATATGTCCATGGCTGCCAACAGATGGTCATATGCTATTTGCAATACTTTGACTCACACAGCAGGAGGGACCAAAAGAAGAGTATCCTTGTAGTGGAATTTTGTTCTGTATGTCATCCATGTAAAATGGATAGAGCATCGACTTGGCACGTCCTGTCTTGGAACAAGCAGTTTTCACGATCAATGATTGCGAAAACCGCTCTGGCGGTGCTTAGGCTTAAGGTTAAATTTAGTGTTCGGGTTGGGGTCAAAAAGGTCACTGTAGGAAAAAAACAAAAATGCTATTTTTGGTTTTTGCCCTATGGCTCGCAAAAAAACGGCAGAAAAACATGGAAAGAAGCCTATTTCTGAACTCGGGACAAAATTCTTCTATGGAAGAATCTCTCCATCCATTGCCTAGTCCCTTTAACTGCTCTAACCTGTCATTTTTTAAATTTGTGCTTGATTTATTTTGTATATATATATATATGGCTTTTTCTCCACATATGACTCTGTTTCTATATTTACTGGGATGCAGGTCCACTAACTATTTCCTGTGCAAAAGGCATTTTTTGTGGATTCCTTGTTTCCACACCTCCCTTTGTTTCTATGCTTTATTCATTTTTTTTCTATTTTACAGTGGTTGGCCATTATTTTCCATTTTTTGCCTTATTCTGTTACTCTCTGAGCCCTTTACTACCACTCCATTGTCATCATTTATTTTTTCTAGCTTATTTTTTTGTGCTTTTGTCTCATTCTCTTCTACGATTCTATTATTAGACTATTGTTTTCCTGCTTTTTTCCATTTTTCTATTTTTTTCTATTTTTTCTATTTTTTGGTTTATTTTTTCCATTTTTTGATGCTTTATTATTTTCCCTATGCTTTTTTCTGCTCCTTATATCTATTTTTGATCGTCAGTGCATGTCTGCTTTTTTTTATATACTTTGTTGTTCCATATATATGCCCCCTAGGAGACAGCATATAAGCAGTACATTCGTTGCACCTCTTATACTCATAGTATAGCATACTTTAGGCCGGCAGTTCCCAATCCCCCATTTTTTTTTAAAACTAATTAGATGGGGTCTTTTTTATGATTGTATTTGTACAATTGTAAATTATCATCATATTTTATGATTTTCTTTGTAAATTATAAGATGTGATGAACATAATGGTATTTAATGAAAGCCCTTCTTATGGTGATAAAAACAATATATAATGTGTGTGGGTACAGTATGTGAGAAAGAAGAAAATTACAGCTAAACACAAACACCCCAGAAATGTCAAAACAGCCCTAGTCACCAAGAGAAAGACAAGATAAAAAATTCATGTCACTAAGGGGGTAATAAAAACCAGGAGAAAAACAGAGCCCATTTAGCCTGTCCTGGACAGAGACAATAAGCCCCTTGTAAATATTCCAGATTACGAAGGACTGTGAATACAGTAACCGGATGGTTTGCCCCTTCGAGAAGGTGACGCCACTCCTCCAGCACCATTTTTATGGCCAGCAGTTCTCTATCACCTACACTATAACTGATCTATGCTGGAGAAAGGCGTTTTGAAAAGAAGCACACAGGGTGAAGTGTACAATTATCTCCTTTCTGTTGAGACAGGATGGCCCCCACAGCCATTTATGATGCACCCACTTCAACAAATAACAATTTTAGGGGATCTGGGAGAATAAGAATAGGAGCTGTGGTGAACTTCTGTTTTAACTCATCGCAAGCTTGTTGTGCTTGAGGGGCCCAAGCAACAGGAATGTGTTTCTTAGTAAGGTGATAGGAGCAATGACTCTGGAGAACCCACTGGTACATTTTCCATAAAAGTTGGAGAAGCCAACGAAACTTTGTGTGGTTTTGAATGAAGTAGGGGTGGGCCATTCCAATTTGTCTGATACCTTTTTAGGATCCATCTTGATGCTTTCGGGGGTTAACACATATCCAAGGAACTCGACAGATATCGTCTCACATATACACTTAACTAATTTAGCTTATAGTCAATGTTGTGGGAGACAGGAGAGAACACAGGTCATGTGTTGGCGATGAATGGCAAGAGAAGGTGAATTAACCAAAATGTCATCAGGATATACAATAAAGAACATTTACAGCATATCCCAGAACACGTCATTAAGGAAGTGTTGAAAGGTAGCAGAGGCATTGCAGAGCCTGAACACCATGACTTGATAATTATAATGGCCATATTGGGATCGGAAAGCTGTTTTCCACTCATGCCCCTTCTTAACCCATACCAAAATGTAGGCGCCTCGTAAATCCAACATGGAACAAGAATCAGTGGACACTGTGCTCAAACTGAGAAATAATAGAAAACAGCTGCTTCACAGCTAACTTACCGCCAATCCCAGGTCTGGGGCTTCCATCCAGCAAAGTAAAACAGCCACCACACTGACTTCAGCTGCTTAGAGTCCAGGGAGGGCTCTCTCCGCCCACAGCAAACGTACATGTAACAAACGTAAGAACTCTTCGGAAGGCAGAAAAATATGCTTGCCAGACCAACCAAAGATATGAAAGTAAATCTTCTTCAATTGAAAAAAGGCACCAGCGGGGAGAGGGGGGGGGGGGGGGCTAGTGATGTCCAAGCACACACCTAACGCGTTTCGAGCGGATACCTCCTACTCTTAACAATTATAGGGTCACCAATTAGTGCTCACATACAAAAATGATTAAAAACAATTGAATACAATTGACTCTTAGTTTACCAGGTTGAGGTAGATATTGCACTTTAAATATTAGATCAGCGGTTCTCAACCTGTGGGTCGCGACACCTTTGGGGGTCAAATGACCCTTTCACAGGGGTTGCCTAAGACCATAGGAAAAAACATATTTGTGAAAAAAAATTAAAAATCCCCTCTGTTAAGCTGGTCCGTGGCTGTGAGGGAAGCATTCTGCGCTCCCCTCCAGATGCGCGGCTTCAATAAAGTTTGTTATAAAAAAAAAATCTTTTTTTAACAAACTTTATTGACGCCAAGCAGCTGGAGATGAGCACAGAATGCTACCCTCACAGCTGCGTACCCGCTAAACAGCAGAGCACCGGGAGACCGAGCAGCAAGGAGGTAAGGGGGAGGAGGGTAGCACATAGCGAGCATAACGCTGGCATATTAAGGGGCAAAATACTGGCATATTAAATGGCAAAAGAATGGCATACTGAGGGGCAAAATACTGGCATATTAAATGGCAAAATACTGGCATATTGAATGGCTAAACACTGGCATATTGAGTGGCAAAATACTGGCATATTGAGTGGCAAAATACTGGCATATTAAATGGTAAAATAATGGCATATTGAGGGGCAAAATACTGGCATATTAAATGGCAAAAGAATGACATAGTGAGGGGAAAAATACTGACATATTAAATGGCAAAAGAATGTCATACTGAATGGCTAAATATTGGCATAGTGAGTGGCAAAATACTGACTTATTGAGTGGCAAAATATTACTGGCATCAGAGGCGTTGCTAGGTTTCCAAAAGATCTGGGGCTATAGCCCATGAGACTTTTTTAGTTTTTTAAATGGAACCATACGGGCACTTACCAATATATGCTCACCGCTCTGAGCTTCATGCCAGTTTTGTAATTTAGGAGCCTTCACAGGGCCGGTCCTTCAATGGGGCAGCTGCTGCAGACGGCACCCTGGCAGGGGTGGCACTTTGCTGCTCTATGCAGCAGTCTTTTTTTTTTATTGTGTCCAGGGGAGCTTGATTGAAGGAGGTCTCAGCCAATCAGGTGAGACTTCTCAAGTCTCCTGATCGGCTGAGAGTTCCGAAGCCTCCCATGATTGGCTAAGACCTCCTTCACACTGAGCTCAAAGCAAAGAGATGCCTGCAGCAGGTAAGTTAAAAACCTGACAGTGTGTGAATGAGTGTGTGTATGTCAGTGTGAGTTTGTGCATGTCAGTGTGAGTGTGTGCATGTCAGTGTGAGTGTGTGCATGTCAGTGATAGTGAGAGTGTGTGCATGTCAGTGTGAGTGAGTGTGTGCATGTCAGTGAGAGTGAGAGTGTGTGCATGTCAGTGTGAGTGAGTTTGTGCATGTCAGTGTGAGTGAGTGTGTGCATGTCAGTGTGAGTATGTGCATGTCAGTGTGTGCATGTCAGTGAGAGTGTGTGCATGTCAGTGTGAGTGAGAGTGTGTGCATGTCAGTGTGAGTGTGTGCATGCCAGTGTGAGTGTGTGCATGTCAGTGTGAGCGAGAGTGTGTGCGTGTCAGTGTGAGCGAGAGTGTGTGTATGTCAGTGTGAGCGAGAGTGTGTGTATGTCAGTGTGAGCAAGAGTGTGTGTATGTCAGTGTGAGCGAGAGTGTGTGTATGTCAGTGTGAGCGAGAGTGTGTGTATGTCAGTGTGAACAAGAGTGTGTGCATGTCAGAGTGAGAGAGAGTGTGTGCATGTGAGAGTGAGCGAGAGTGTGTGTATGTCAGTGTGAGCGACAGTGTGTGTATGTCAGTGTGAGCGACAGTGTGTGTATGTCAGTGTGAGCGACAGTGTGTGTATGTCAGTGTGAGTGTGTTGTGTGTGTATGTATGTAACTGGCTGTGTGTGTGTGTGTATATGTATGTAACTGGCTGTGTATGTGTTGTGTGTGTGTGTGTATCTTTGTAACTGTCTGTGTGTGCATGTAACTGGCTATGTATGTGTTGTGTGTGTATGTATGTAACTGTCTGTGTGTGTTGTGTGTGTATGTAACTGGCTGTGTATGTGTTGTGTGTGTATGTAACTGGCTGTGTATGTGTTGTGTGTGTATGCATGTAACTGGCTGTGTATGTGTTGTATGTGAATATGTATGTAACTGGCTGTGCATGTGACGTGTGGGACACATTAAGGAATTATTTTTTTATTTAAAAAAAAAAAGAAAACTTGCTGACTGGTGTGTGTGTGTAACTGGCTGTGTATGTGACTGACTGGATGTCTGTGAGGTGTGTGCATGTGATTGTCTCTGTGTATGTATGTGAGGTGTGTGCATGTGATTGTCTCTGTGTATGTATGTGAGGTGTGTGCATGTGATTGTCTCTGTGTATGTATGTGAGGTGTGTGCATGTGATTGTCTCTGTGTATGTATGCTTTTCTGATGTGCCATTGTCTGGCTCCTACATTTTTTTGCTGGCTCCTAAAACTAAATAAAATTTGTCAAGCCCTGATATAAACATAAATCCTTCCTATGCTGTTTGGCAGTCCTGTAATAAAATGTCACACATACACATAACACACATGTGTGACGTTATTTATTACAGGACTGCTAAACAGGATAGGAATGATTTATGATTATATATATATATATATATATATATATATATATATATATATAGTATAAATCATTATGCATATATAGCATAAATCACTTATTTACATCCACCTTTGTGTATTTAAGCTATATATTGTTGGGTTGAGGTTCCTTATTACAGGACTGCCAAACAGCATAGGAAGGATTTATGTTATATATATATATATATATATATATATATATATATATATATATATATACACACACATATGTAACATGAATCATTCCTATGCTGTTTGGCAGTCCTGTAATAAGGAATCTCAACCCAACCATATATAGCTTAAATACACAAAGGTGGATGTAAATCAGTGACCCCAACCCTCCCCTCTCTCCACCATACCCAGAGCTTACCTGAGTGGGAATAGACCTGCTCTGCATCTCCCACAAGGTGACAGCCTGCAAGGATATCTTCAGAGCTGCTTCACTGTCCCATGTGGAGCTTCCTTCACATCCCTGTGATGATGCTGTGTAAAAACCCTGCACTGATAGGATGCTCAGTGATGTGTCAGCCAATCAGTGCATGGCTTTCACACACAGTAATGATGCTGTGTAAAAGCCCTGCACTGATTGGCTGACACATCACTCAGCCTCCTATCAGTGTAGGGCTTTCACACACTGTCTGTGTGATGTCAGGGGGCGGAGCTGCACGGAGCTGCAGAGACTCGGGGCTTTGCTCATTACATTCGGGGCTTCAGCCCCCTTAGCCCACCCCTAGCAACGCCTCTGACTGGCATATTGAGTGGGATATATTGTCAGGGGGGGTAGGGGGGCCAGAAAATGTGTTCAATAAGGGGCCCTGAAATTCCTGGTGGCGGCCCTGGTTGCGCGTGAGCTGCGCTGGCATAGCTATAAATAAACATGGCTGCAGAGCCAAAGTGCTGCTCTCAGGCAGTTTGACAATGTGAATGGTTAGTAATGGTGTGTAATATGCAAGGTATTTGGTGGCATTACAGCAGATTGTTAAGTGCATAACAAACAGTAAGTACGTCTGCAACTCCATCTGTCAAGTATGAAAGTCCAGCGGCTTCATCTTTGCTTAGCAAAAGCTGCCAAGAAATTGGCAGCACTGATATCACAGTTAAGTCCATTCAAATGGCTGTAAAACCACCAATGAATGTTAGTCTTGTTCCTGCGTCCCAACCAGCTGTGCTCCCTACATCCATTAGTACCATGTTGTCGCCTGGGGCCAGTCACACCACATCCATAGCGGCAGTGGGACCTAGGATGACAGCACCATACCAAGTAGCACCTCCCAAAGCGCCATTAACCACCATACAATTACCTACCAACTTCCAAATACCTCTGGGTAAGTTAAGGGTACAGTGGGGGAGGTAGGTGACACTTTTCTTTATTTCTTAAATTCTTTATTTTTGGGAATTTTCAAATTTTCTTTTGTATTTATAACAAATATGTAATAAAATGCACAAGTGTAAATATATAGAATACAAAAATAACTGTGTCATAATCCAATGATCGCTGATAAATCGAACATACATCATAAATTCAAGAAACATATACTAAAATGTTCAATCACCTGATTTCAATACCAAATAATAAAATAAAATAAATAATAATTTTAAAAAAAGAAAAAGAAAGAGAGAGCAAAAAGGGGGGACATGGGAGACCAGATTAAGCGGGGAAGTGAGCCATCCAGGGAGACCACAGAATTGGGTGGGGGTATCATGTAGGAACAAAGTCAACTGTTCCATGTCAATCACCTCCCTGACCAGAGAAATCACTGAGGAAACTATTGGGACATGGGATTGTTTCACTCCTCAGGTCCGGTAAATATCAAATAGCCAAACGGGGCTATGATCACTGCTTCCCTGCAAACAATTCCCCAACATAGCAGACGAGACTGGTCGTGTTGGGTAAAACAAGAAGAACTGTTTATTGATTCCAAACACAGGACATATATACAGGAAAACATCTTGATAACATAAGTTGAACAAAAGAACTTCTTCACATTTACACAAAAGGACAATTGAATTTGGTGCCAGAGTATCTGGCAGCCAACTAGATGAAAGGTAGGATTAGTAGCAACCAATCCCTAGCAAGGGGGCGTGCTCACAGATCAGTAAATATATTCAAATCAGACATTTAACTAAGCAACCAATCAGAACAGTGCCTACACTGGGAGCTTGGTATGAGCGACCAATATGAAAAGCGGCTTCCTTTTGAACAAGAGAATGAGCTCAGCAGCCAGGATAAACCTTTTTTGTTAAGCGGCTGCTGAAGCTACATTCCTGGGGAAAGGGTACAAGGGATTAGGCTCTTTAACAGGGCACCATACATGTAAAACACACAGTTAGCACAGGGGAAAACAGGGACCATTCTGAGGGGAGAAATTAATACAGTTCGGATTTCATTTCGGTACACATTCGGTTTAAGGACCAATCAGAAGCTGAGCTACATTTAGACCTTTAAACGGGCAACCAATCCGTATGTGAGCTACCAGAAAGCTGGTAGACGGGCTGTTTGAATCAGCCAATGGGGAGAGCGCCTACCCAGCAATTGTCCCTGGAGTCTGTAGCGGGCAGACGGATTCCTGCTGTACTCCGGTTAGACGGAGAAAGCAGTAGCGGGGGAAAGCACAGTCTGTGCTCTGGCCAGTGATTATAGCTCTCCTAGGAGCTTCTGGCTTCGGCAACAGACAAGGTCCATAGTCTCTCGGCAGACGGCTAGCCCCTTGTGCCCACCAGGGGTAAGAGTCACGTTGGGTACCGTGACAAGGGATAAGAGAAAAATACATGGGTCCATCGGGATTGGTTTGAGGACAAGCCCACCAAGTATGGTAAGTAAAAACACAGAAAACGTCCCTGGAGTAGATCCAGGAGGTAACCAGAGTCGGGCCGGGCAGGGACCTTCAGCAATGCATATCAAAATTTATCCCTGGGTGGTCCTTGGCGAGAAGCCCGATCAGTCAGGTGGTGGGAGTCTGGGCTCGTATCCTGATGTGGGTGGGCATAATGTAGAGTCAGTAAATGCTTGTAGGTCCTCGTAGGAGGAGAACACTCTGGCACATCCCTTCTGCGAGATTATGATTTTAAATGGGAAGCCCCACGCATACTTGATGCCGGCAGCTCTCAGCCGATCAGTCAGTGGTTTCCACTGCCTTCTTTTATATAGAGTCATCAGTTCCAGATCTTGGAAGACCTGTACCAGCACCCCTACATATTTCAGGGGAGTCCGGCGAGGGGTACGTATAATTTATTCTTTAGTCTGATGGTAATGGAAGCGTATAATGATGTCTCTGGGTGGAGAACCCGATGGGCCCGGGGTTCGGAGTGCTCTATGAGCCCTGTCAAGGAGTAGGCGTTCAGGAGGCATGTTTGGCACCAGTTCCAGGAACATCTGGTGGAGGGCTGACTGGAGCGCTTCCACACTTACAGTCTCTGTTAGGCCACAAATGCGGATGTTGTTCTGCCTTAAATGATTGCCGAAATCTTCTAGGGCCAGTTCAAGTGTCGTGACTCTGTGATGGAGATTCACTGCGTCGTTGGCTAGTTGATCGCAATCTGAAGATAAAACATTCAATTGCTCCTTGTACTTGGAGCTCGTGGCTTATAGTGCTGAGATATCTTTATGCATGGCTTGCAGAGCTGTCCCAATCTCTTCACCAATGCAGGTTTGCAGACAAGTGAAGATCTCCTCGAGGTCCTGTCTTGTAGTGGGGTTTCCCGCCATTTCTAGCTCTGGGACGGAGTCTGAGGCTGGTGGAAGCTTCTTGAAGATGGGCGCTACTTCAGGCTCTTTTTTGCTACGTTTTGGCGTGTACAATGGAGGACCCATTTAGGGAGTCTCAGTGCCATTCGTTGGGTGCTGCGGAGCGTTGTCTTTATGCAGCCATCATGACGGGAAGCCAACTCAAATACTAAGGATTCAAATATAAAGAATATTCACAATATATCTCATTTGCACACTAGCCTGCAAGAACATCTCGAGAAGTGTCAGTGGAAAGATATCACCCCAGAGCACCGAGACTCAGAGTAAGTGTATATACAAAATGGTAAATCCAACTTGGTGTATATCTGTACTTCTCTGAGACTATCCATTAACTCTGGAATCAAAGGTAGGGGATACTTAATTTTTAGCATAACTTTGTTAAGTGCTCTGTAATCCACACATGGACGGAGACTTTTTCCCAACAAAAAATATTCCAGTCCCAGCAGGTGAAATGGAAGGCCTGATAAAGTCGTTTTTTAAATTCCTCTATGTACACTGAACACAATTATAAATGCAACACATTTATGCCCCCATTTTTCATGAGCTGAACTCAAAGATCTAAGACTTTTTCTATGTACACAAAAGGCCTATTTCTCTCAAATATTATTCACAAATCTGTGTTAGTGAGCACTTCTCCTTTGCCGAGATAATCC
Organism: Pelodytes ibericus; assembly: GCA_036172795.1. Classification (NCBI taxonomy): domain Eukaryota; kingdom Metazoa; phylum Chordata; class Amphibia; order Anura; family Pelodytidae; genus Pelodytes; species Pelodytes ibericus. Next base: position 59,553,088 of record CM069861.1, read on the forward strand.
ATCCACCTCACAGGTGTGGCATATCAAGATCCTGATTAGACAGCATGATTATTGTAAAGGTGTGCCTTAGGCTATAAAAGGCCACTCTAAAACGTGCAGTTTTACTGTATTGGGGTGGTGTACATAATCTGTTGCATATGTTCTAGGTTTTAATGCAAACAATAGTTCACAGAAGGTGATGAAAGATCGGTTCAGGTTTGTTACAGCAGCGCCGTTGCGCTGCAGGACAGCACCCTTCCCCCACCTCACTCACCAATCCAGGGCTCTCCAGAGCTTTCACGCATGTGCAATAGCTGTTTTAATTTATGCCTTTACAGTCTCTTAAAGGGAAAGTATTAAAACCCTGGTTTCTCCTCCCAAAGGTTACTACTGGTCAGCCAATCACTCTATTACCTATATATAACCTCATTTGTGTATTGTACTTTGCCTGTAATAGTGCCTTGTGCCTTTTGCTAGCATTCCTGAGTACTTTTGTTGATATTTTCTTGCTGAATCCTGACCATGTCTGTTTTCCACCTGTCCAGACCTGTTTGGCCTGCCTTCACTATGATTGTTTGCTGCCAGCCTCGATCCTTGCTTGTTTGACTATTCTCCTACCTGACCCCTCGGTACCTTCACCTTGATCATTCACCTCTGGTCCAATATCCTGTTGGTTTGGTTATGCTTCAGTATCCTCATAATTGACAAAGTGCAAAAGTCCTGGGGGAATGAAACCCTATGCTCAACCATAGGGTGGATTTCCTTCAGGCAGAATAATTATGTTCTTTTACCTGGGTCTGTTGCAATAACCTAAAATCGTTACAAGGCTCCGGTCACGGAATAGCAAGCAGGTAGTTTAAATTGTGGTTGGGCTTGTAAGGTCACTTGATTTTCCTGCAAGCCTTTTACAGTGTGGGACAGCATGGTTAGCTTTTGGACAAGGTTGTGATAGCAATAACCATCCCTGCTAGCTCCATATCTGGCTCCAGTGTATTGTCAGGGTTGGTGTTTGGAGCAGGGGATGCTATCGCTTGCCAGCACCCTTACCAGGTGGTCAACAGATGTATATAGGCAGAGTGTCCTGGTAAGGATAAGAGCATGTGAGTGCCACAAATGGAATAAAAGGTCAATCCAAAAGCAAAGTCAGGTACAATCCAATTGATCAGGGCAGGCAATGGTCAGGAATAGTAAATCATTAAAGCAAGGTTCAGGGTTCAGGCAAACAGGGTAATCCAGGAGACACACCAGAGGGTAAATCCAATAGAAGCACAGACTGTAGCACAGTAAAGATAAGTTCACAGGAAACTGAAGTCCAAGGACAAACAGGAACCAAAGCTCTGAAACACTGTGGTAATAGTCGGAGGGGTTTCTATAGTGCTGTAAGTCTCTCTCAGTCTTCCCCTCTTTTGGACAATCCCCTTGCTGGATTGAATACCAAAGATTGCCAGGAGACTATTGGTGCTTTGGTGATGTTAGAGACAGGGCTTACCTCCCCTCTACAGGTGAAAATGGTTTGCAGAGTTACCTGGATAACTGATGGACACATGAACGTTCTTGGATTGCAGGTAAGGGCTAGAGGGGCATGACAGTTCTATAGTGAGAAGACATAATATATAATTTGGGACACGAAGTCAGTACAATCGCCTCCTTTATATACAGTGTACTCACACTGCATGCATCCTTGCAAAATAATTAAAGCATGACACTATTCTGCTATGTATCAGACCTATGAAGCAGAGATATAAATTACATTGTTGCATGAAAATGTGTTTAGCAGCTAGGTCAATCCACTATTGTATCCACTGGTGTGTCCTTGATCCTCTAATTTAAATATTCAGTTTTTAATTCTGCACTTATATATTCCAACAGAGCGGTTCTTCTACTCTCTGACACGTTCAGCGCTGTACCATTTAGCCGGGTATCTGTATGGAACTTAGATAAACAACACTATGGTTAGGGGCACTCTAATGCTTATAAGTAATTAAAGGGTTAATGTGCCTTAGCTGTAAACCTGCCTCTGTTACTTTCACTTGCCCAGTGGGACCAATTGTAACGTCAACCCGGAACTCCTCCCACAGGTCCAATACACTTTTAAATACTTCCTAGTAGAATTGCTTTTTCCTACCCTTGCGATTTAGTCATAGCGGTTGAGTATTGGGTTGAGCATGATAGTGGTTTCTCACTGAGCGACAGAATGTATCTTATATGACATACAATCAATGAGAATGTTTTATAATTGACCTAATTCAAGTACTCAGTACAAACTTATAACCAAAGGAAAAAGTGAGGCTCCACAGAGAATTTCTACAATCCGTGCCACAATTATTGGTTAATTCGTTATATAATATGTTTTTTCTTTGCTTTCACATAAGGATATGAATGCACACTGATTTTTGATCCACTCTACTAATCATGGCATTTGTGAATTCACAATGACTACACCCATCATTGCATACAAGAATCCAATTTTTTATTTTCTATTGAAATGTTGAGAATACTTTATGGAGAGATTCTTCCCATCCTCTTTGATTTATTGTAATATATGGGTACACCATTTATTCAGTATTACTTGTATAAGCTTATTTGAGATCATCTTTTTTTCTCTGTATGTTTGTACAGCAAACAGTGATTTTGCTGTGTTACTTTCTATAAGTATACTTTTTATAAAGAGCGTCTTATCTGAAGAAGTCTAAATCTAAAAATTTAAGGGAGATGGAAAAATTCAGCCAACAAATTTGGTCCATCTCCTTCCCTATTAGCAATGATAATAGAACTAAAAAAGAAAATCGAAATGATCCAAATAGAAAAAACATCTTTCAGACAACGTAAACAGCTATATTATTCAAAAGGCAATAAGGCCTTCTCCCTGCTGGCATCTAAACAGAAAAAAGCGCAATCAAGAATTGGATAATTGTTGGGAGAGGATGGTAAAAAGATTACTCATCCAAATAAAATTAGTAACACATTTGCAAACTATTATAAATCATTTTATAATTTGGCCATACAACCCAATATATAGAAAATTAAATCCTTAACTTACCCCAGTTTTCCCCAAATAAATTACATTTTTAAAATTCGACCATATCACAACAAGAGGTATTAGCAGCTAGACATATGCATTCGTTTTCGGACAAATGCATTTTCGTCCGAAAATAGCATTTTCGTCCGAAAATAGCATTTTCGTCCGAAAATAGCATTTTCGTCCATTCGTCTGAAAAAAAAATAACGAAAATGCTAAACTAACAAAAGCCGAATGAACGAATGGTTAATAAACTAAAATAATTCGTCCATTCGTGCTATTGGTATTCTATAAACCGAAATAGAGTCGGTTTATAGAATAAAAATAGCATTACATACATTCCATAAACCGACATAATGAACGACTTTCGGTTTATGGAATGCATGTAATTCTATTGGTATTCTATAAACCGACTCTATTTCGGTTTATAGAAAACCAATAGCACGAATGGACGAATGATTTTCGTTTATTAACCATTCAATATGTCAATTGACCTATTCGTATGAATGGGGACTCTATTTCGGTTTATAGAAAGCCAATAGCATTACATGTATTCCATAAACCGAAAGTCTATAAACCGAAAGACATTTGGTTTATAGACTTTCGGTTTATGGAATACATGTAATGCTATTGTCTTTCTATAAACCAAAAGTCTATAAACCGAAAGAGATTCTTTGAATGTCTTTCGGTTTATAGACTTTTGATTTATGGAATACATGTAATGCTATTGGCTTTCTATAAACCGCAATAGAGTCCCCATTCATACGAATAGGTCAATTGACCTATTCGTATGAATGGGGACTCTATTTCAGTTTATAGAATAGCAATAGCATTACATGTATTACATAAACCGAAAGTCTATAAACCAACTCTGTTTCTCTGTAATGCTATGAACGAATGAACGAATGGTTAATAAATGAAAATCATTCGTCCATTCGTGCTTTTGGCTTTCTATAAACCGAAATAGAGTCGGTTTATAGAATACCAATAGCATTACATGCATTCCATAAACCGAAAGTCTATAAACCGAATGTCTTTCGGTTTATAGACTTTCGGTTTATGTAATGTATGTAGGTCAATTGATTCATACGAACGGATAAAACGAAACGAAAATAATGAACGAATGCAGTAATGAACAACATTTTTTTAGACAAAATAAATAACATTTTTGTCCGAATGGTCATAAACGAAACGAAAATGTTAGTTTTGCACATGTCTATTAGCAGCTATAAACAAAATTCCAGGTGGTAAAGCACCAGGACCAGATGGCTTTACCATGATATATTACAAACAATGGTCCAAAATGCTTTTGCCATATTTAACTAATGTATTTAATACATTCTGGAAAGATGCCAAGGGAGTCCTTGGGCACAAAAATCCTCACTCACAGGGGGAACAGTCAGTCACTTTCAGCTGATTTATTTAATAAATAATGATATAAAAATCTATGCTAAAATTTGGGTTGATAGATTAGCTCAAATTGTCCCTAGGGTATTATATAATGACCAAGTGGGTTTCATTGCAGGGAGATAAGCCCCAGATGGTACAAGGAGATATATAAACCTAACACATCATATTAAAGCAAATCAAATGCCTTCTCTACTTCTCTCCTTGGATGTGGATAAAGCATTCAATGTCTTTGCATTGTATCATAACCCGGCTGCAAAAGCTTCTGCTACAGGTTTCACCTCTGATAATTTTCCATTAACTAATGGAACTCGACAGGGTTGCCAATTGTCCCCAATATTATTTACTCTAGCAATGGAAACACTGGCCACATTAATAAGGAAATCACCAGATCTTAGGGAATTACAGTAAAAAATACTGAATATAAAATAGTTGTCTTCGCCGATGATATTATCCTAACTTTGTCAGAACCCAAAACTTCAGTTGACTCCCTAAATTCTATACTACAGGATTTTGGAGAAGTCTCATTTCGCAGGCTCAATATAGGACAAACGCAGGCTCTACCTATACACATTCCTTGGTGTGATCTGGATGATTTGAAAACTAAATTTGACTTTGATTGGAGAGACTCATTCATTGATTACCTTGGAATAAAACTATGCAAAAATGTAAACAGCATGTACACATTTAATCTTAAAAAAGCTTAGTTAACCCCTTGCCGACAAAGGACGTGCCAGGCATGTCCTGGGAGAAACTCCCTTAACGACAAAGGACGTGCCTGGCACGTCCTGCAGTCAATGAAGCGGTTTTCGTGATCATGGATCGCGAAAACCGCTTTAACAGTGCTGGTCTATTGCCTCGACATCGAGGCAATAGCCAGCACCAAAATTTATATTTTGGGACCCCCACGATCGCCCCACGGAGCGATCGTGGGGAGCCATATTGACGGAGCATGCTGCTCCGTCAATATGGCTAAGCCCTCTGCCGGTCTGAGCTTCGGAAGTGAAAGTAACTTCACTTCCGTCGCTCTAAATATGCTATTTGACTGCCCCTAGTGGTAGTTTAGTAGCATTGCAATGGAAAAAATTTAAAATACATATTTAATTAATTAAAAACAGGTTATTTAGCTATATTAGCTTATAGGGTTAAAATTAAATATTTTTTAGCATAAGGGATAGGGTTAAAATTAAATTAAAGTTAAAAAATATTAAGGGATATAATAAGGATTAGAGTTGGGGTTAAATTTAGTGTTAGGGTTAAATTTTGGGTTCGGGTTGGGGTTAAAAGATCAATATAGGAAAAAAACAAAAAACACTATTTTTGGTTTTTGCCCCATAACTCGCAAAAAAATACAGAAAAATATGGAAACATGCATATTTTTGAACTCGGGAGAACATTTAGAAACTATTTAGACGGGGTCTTTTTTAATGATTTTATTTGTGTAAATTATATTTTAGGTCAAAGTTAGAAAAAGTTTTTTTTTTAAAATTTGTTCATCATATTTTATGATTTTTTTTGTAGTAAATTATAAGATATGATGAACATAACGGTATCTAATGAAAGCCCTTCTTATGACGATAAAAACAACATATAATTTGTGTGGGTACTGTATGTGAGAAAGAAAAAAATTACAGCTAAACACAAACACCCTAGAAATGTCAAAACAGCCATTGTCACCAAGGGAAAGTCAAGGTGAAAATGTCTTGTCACTAAGGGGCTAATATTACAAAAGGAAATGGAAACTGGAATAAGTTGGAACTTTCCTGGTTAGGTAAAATTACATCTATTAAAATTAACATCTTACCTAAAATACTATACTACGTATTCTTATGAATGGGGCTCTCGTTCGGTTTATAGAAAGGCAATAGTATATCATTATACATATCATGGTCGGTTTTAGTTGTGTTGTGTTTGTGGTGTAATGTGATGCATATGTGGCTAGGGGCTGTAGAGAATGTGTGTACAGGGGATATAGCCAGTGTGTGAATACAGGCTATAGTGTGTGTGTGTGTGTATATGTAGATGTAGTGTGTGTTTAGGGGTGTAGTATGTGTTTGCTTACAAAGAATCTAGTGTGTGTATATATACACATATATATATATATGAGTCTAGTGTGTGTTTGAAGGACCCAGAATGTGTATAGGAGATCTAGTGAGTGTGTGTTTATAACGGTTTCAGAGTGTATATAGGGATCTAGCGTGTGTATGTGTGTAGATGATCCAGAGTTGGGTAAGGGATCTAGTGTGTGTCTGGAATGTAATGTGTTTAGGGGTGCAGTATGTGTGTGAGGGGTGCTGTGTGTGTGTGTGTGTATATATATATATATATATATATGGAAGTATTGTGTATGTCTGTTGTGCAGTGTGTTGGGGGGTTCTGTGTGTGTGTGAGGGGTGCAGTATGTGTGTGTGAGGGGTGCGGTGTGATGAGGGGGGCGGTGTGATGAGGGGGGCGGTGTGTGAGTGCTGTGTATGATGTGTGTGAGAGTGCTGTGTGTGAGAGTGCAAGAGTGCTGTCTATGATGTGTGTGAGAGTGCTGTGTGTGAGAGTGCTGTGTGTGATGGGTGTGAGAGTGCTGTGTGTGATGGGTGTGAGAGTGCTGTATAAATCTCTGTGTGAGAATGCTGTGTGTGATGGGTGTGAGTGCTGTGTGTGAGAGTGCTGTGTGTGAGAGTGCTGTGTGTGATGGGTGTGAGAGTGATGTGTGTGATGGGTGTGAGAGTGCTGTATAAATGTTAGAATGGATTGTGTGTGGGGGGGTAATTAAAAAAATAAAATAACAGGCATTATGTCTGGGGGGGACATAATGCCTGTTATTTTATTTGTTTATTTACCCCCCCCCCCCCCCCCACACACACACACAATCCATTCTAACATTTATACAGCACTCTCACACCCATCACTCCCTTCTTACCTTTAGCCTGGGAGGCGGGGTTCCCTGGTGCTCCTCGTGGTGAGTGAACTCTAGCCTGTGGGTAAGAGTTCACTCTCGCGAGATCCGGTCGTTGCCATGGCAATGCTCCGGATCTCGCCAGAGGAACCCGGTGGAGCTGCAAGTTAGAGCTCCGCCGGGTCCTCTCTCCAGTCTCCCTCCCTCTCTCCCCGCCGGCGGCCGGATTAGAAAGCATGTGGGCCGGTGAGGGAGATCTTTGATGTCCTCACCGGCCCTTCATGGAAAACAGCGGGGCCGGCGCTCGGATAGTGCCGGCCCTGCATAGACCGGCAGGGGAGATGCTGGGACCCAGAGGCCACTGCTGGGACCTCCCCTGCCGGCCTCGGCCCATGGCCAACGCGGCCCACCGGGCATTTGCCCGGTGTGCCCGATGGCCAGTCCGGGCCTGGTGAGAATCCACGAAGCCTCCTAAGCTAAGTCTTTCAAACTGTAAATACTGTGCATAAAGACTATTTTTTATTACTGCACATATTCAGGTCATTGTTTCTGGAATGCAGCTCCTGCAAACTCCTATACGTTAAAATACGAGGCTTGTAGCTATCGGTGACTCTTTAATCTCTTTAAATTATAGCCCAAAGGTGGGGGTCTGACAGATAGGAATTGGGAAATACCTACTCAATGGAATACACAGCTTTTAATCCCAAGAGCCTTGAACTGTATTGAAATGCTCCTTTATTAAGATATATAAGACTGACTTCCCATAAATAGATTGTCTGAAGCTGTAAATAACTCTTCTGCATCAAGGACATATATCAGCTAGTTGCTGAGGACTGGCATAGCAGGATTAGCGATGTTAAAACCTTTAACTCTGCAAACTCCTAAATCTCGAAATCTTTGAAACAGACTGGAAGAATATTTTCAGCTGAATATGTTGAACCAAGAGAAATATAATAGTTAACGACTATTTGAACACTTTTTCCTGCTCTACAACAGTATTTTATGATTTGTCTGACAGGAAATGAAAACTCTCAAAAGCTGGAAAATACGATCTGTACTTTGAAATTCTATGAGCTTTGATTTGTATGTTGCTAAAACTCGCAACAAAGATATAGGAGGCCTGCTCTTCATAGATTTCTACAGCTGCCCATGCATGGTTTGGAGTTCCCAATTAATCCATATTTGTGACTTATCAAAGCTCTGCATAGCAAGACCACGGTTGCTAAAACCCTTGAGGCTTCTAAACTGTATATATTGTGTATAATGCAACTCCTGAGAGCTCCTGTATAGTAAAACACGAGGAACATATCGGAATATATTACAACAACTTGCAACTTGAAATTGTATGTGCTCTGAATTGCATGCGGATATGCTCCGTCACTAAGATATACGAGACTGACCTTCCACTTTATAAACAACCTGTCATAAGTGAGTGTACTGGAGACCTGAATTTGTAAATAGCTTTAGCACTAATTGTATATATCCGCAACCTGCTGATGACGTGCATAGCAGGATTAGTGCTGTTAAAACCTCTAAAACCGCAAACTCCTAAATCTTTAAATCTTTGATATAGGCTGGGAGAATATCCTTAGCTTTATATGTTGAATTGAAAGGAGTGGTTTGGACTTTATAAGAACCAGGTGTGACATAAGTCTGAAGTCTAATTTAAAACCCATCAGGGAAGTAGGTAGTCTTTCTCTGAATAAACCTCCAAACTCTAACTAATCTGAAGGACTTTGTGGTTCTCCAATCTTGTATCAAATCATTTATATTTGAGATCCTCTAGCTAACTGTTAACTAGGGGAAAAGAAATAGGGAAGTGGAAGGAGGAGATATAATTACAAGACCCTTGACTTTTACCAAGACCTATATAAGATCACTGTACACTAGAACAAATGTTGTAATTTTGACCTGAGTCGAAGTACCTGATATAAAATGGCGTCAAAGAAGTCTGCTGAATCCAAACAAATATCCAAAAAGAAACAGGATAAGAAACCAGAGAAAAGACTATCAGGCTTCTTTACTCCACAAACAAGTGGAGGAGAGGCAAAAGCAATAAATAGTGAAGAAACCTCTCCTGTGGATACAGGTGACAGAACATCAGATATAGAGGGCATGGGGGGAGAATCCCTGACTTTACCAAACATTTCTTCTGAGTTTATTAAAAACTGCCTTGCAGACAACCAGAGGCCATACAAAAAAGAAATATATACTAAATCTCAAGAAATTAAAAAAGAAATTACTAATATGACAACAAAGTTTGAACAAGTGGAAATTCAGATAGAAAGCATTAAGAGCCAGTTAATAACCCAGACAGAGACGACCAATGAAATGCATTGGAGAATCGATAACTTGGAATTAAAGCTGGCAGACCAAGAAGATAGAAGCAGGAGGAATAACATCAGAGTCCGAGGAATACCAGAAGAAATATCCAACAGAGACTTGGAGAAGTATATGGAGGATTTTTTTTCAATTCCTGGGACTCCCAATCACTAAAGACAACAATATGATGGAAAGATGTCATCGAATTCGTAAACCCGAAAACGTACCTGACCATTTGCCCAGAGACACGGTCATTTGTTTCCAAACCTTTAAATTTAAGAATCTACTAATGAGAACTATCTTTGGAAAATCTTTGAAAGGATCGATATATGAAAACATAAAGATATTCCCTTATTTGTCAATCTACACAAGGAAAGCACGATTAGAATTTGCACAAGAAACTAAGATACTCAGGAATAGGGGGATAAAGTACTCATGGGGATTTCCAACTAAAGTATGGGTTTTATACGAAGGGAAAAGAGAGGGGATTTCCACACCGCAGCGTCTAGCTCAATGGATAAAAGAACATAGTTGATAACTATAGGGAAAGAACTAAACAAATCAGGGGGATACTCGAGGGAGAGAGAGGGGGAATTTAATTTTTTTTTTCTCCCTATTTACATGTTACACATGGAATAAACTACAAGGTATAGATAAATATATATAGAATTAGTATGTTAATAAGAATGAGGGAATCAAAGAGGGAGAACTAACTCTACACTGGTAATAGAGGACACTTTACAAAAAAGAATAAATTAAGTTAATATATAAGATACACATAAACAAAACCCTCAATTTTGTTTTTGGAGCATAAGGGAAGAGTGAAGTTTCTCCCTTCCCCTTCTCTTTTTTCCCCCCACTAGATATAGCTACACATAAATAAATTAGTATGTTAATAAGAATGAGGTAATCTAAAGAGGAAGATTTAACCTTACACTGGGAATAGTAGAATAGATATAAGAATGCACTTTATAAGGTAGCTAAGAGTTAAGTCACTATACAAGATACACACTTCAAGATAAATACTTAATATATATATATATATATATATTTTTTTTTTTATATATATATTTTGTATATGATTTTTTTTAATTTTTTTACTCTTTTTCCTTCTCTTCCCTCCTTTCCACTTCGGCCTCCCTGGAGGGAGGGTTTACTTCCAGAGACCAACAACTATCCAGTAATAGTAATGGATATTACTTGCAGTCTATCTAACACCCAGAAGGTACGATTAGACTTTTCGATGGGCATAAAGGGGTTATCACGTCGAGAAATAGGGAGGGATGGGTGTGTAAATGTTTATCTGTGGGTTTGTTTGTATGTCCTTTTTGTATGCGTCAGCAGAGATAGGGGAGAGAGTAGGAACAGAAGCCACAAGTCAATGTTAGATGGATAGTCTAAAAATGCTTACAGTTAACGCACGTGGGATTAATTCTCCTCAAAAGAGGCTCATTGTATTGGACTTTTTGAGAAAGGAGGGGGTTCATGTATGCGCAATCCAAGAGACCCACTGGAAACAGGGGGATGAATCGAGAATGAAATCCAATGAATACCCAACGATATTTTGTGCCTCCCTGTCTGAGAAGAAAAAGAGAGGAGTAGCCTTTCTATTCTCTAAGGACATTGAACCAGAAGTGATACATTTAGAATACGATACAGAGGCTAGATTTATTATTCTAATATGTGGGATCAGAGGTAAAGTCAATACCTTAATAAATGTATATGCCCCAAACCATTCCCCTGCCTAGTATATCCAAAATTTGTGTACTAAGATTGAGAGGGTAAGACAGGGAACGGTCCTGTTGATGGGGGATTTCAACTGCGTTATGGATACACACCTGGACCGTAGATCTGGAAGAGGGAGAGGCCAAGATACAAACCTTATAAACACTGCAAAGAAACTTAGAGAGACGGTTGGGCTTTTTCCTCTCCTGGATTTATGGATGGTTTTCCATCCAGGGGAGGTCGATTTTACATGTTATTCCAGATCACACTTGACATATTCCAGGCTGGACATGTTTTTTGGAGATAGGGCTATAACCCAGAATATTAAGAAAATAGTTATAAAATATATTGCCTGGTCAGACCATAACGCAGTATGGATGGATTTAAAACGTGAAAACAGGAGAACCAGATCAGAATGGAAGTTAAATAGTGCCCTAATCAAAAAGAAACAAAATATACAGTTTTTAAAGGAAGCAATGGATAATTTCTTCCGGGAGAACAGTAATCATGAAGTGAGTCCCCCTATGACATGGTGCGCCTTTAAGCCTGTCATTAGAGGACACCTGATTAAATTAGGGTCCCAGGAAAAAAGAAGGTCACCCCCGAATCTGGCTAAACTATATATAACCCTGGATACCCTTAGAAACCAAAATATGCAAACTTTGTACAATCTCCCGCATGCACCAGATCAGGAGATAATTAGCTCTTATTTTAAAGACACTGCCTAAGATAAGTCCGGACCAACTAGAAGCCCTTAATAGCCCATTCCTGGCTGAGGAGGTGAACTATTGTATAGACAGATTGAGATTAAACAAGGCCCCTGGTCCCGATCGATTTAATAATCTTTTTTTAAGGTCTTTAAGGGAAACCTACTGGAAGACTTGACAGCGATGTTTAATTCATTGTCTACCGGGGAACCCATCCCGGGAGAGCTTTTGAAAGGCAAATATAATCACTATACCAAAGGAGGGAAAAGACCTGGAGCTAGTGTCCAGTTTCCGCCCCATCTCGCTTTTGAATACAGACATCAAGTTGTATTCGGCAGTATTGGCCGAAAGGATCAAAAAGATACTACCTTTAATAATCCATCAGGACCAGATAGGCTTTGTGCCAGGTAGATCCCCCACTGGTAATATTAGACGCCTTATAGATGTCTTGGACTACTCCCGTAGAAGAAGGACTCCTATCCTGGCCCTGTCACTCGATGCCGAAAAGGCGTTTGACAGGGTCAGGTGGAATTTCATGAGAACCTCAATGGAGGCGTTCGGGTTTAGGGGAAGAATAGTAGATTCCATCTTGACACTATACACATCCCCATCTTCAAGAGTGATAGGAGAAGGGTTTACCTCTGAACGGTTCACCCTGGGCAACGGAACCAGACAGGGCTGTCCGCTGTCCCCGTTACTATATTTGATCACGATGGAACCAATGGCAGCGGCTATAAGACAGAACCCAAATATTTCTGGAATAAGAGTGGGGGAGAGAGATCTGAAGATTAGTATGTATACAGACGATGTAATTGTGACTATGGAAGAACCTGAACGCTCCCTTGCTGAACTCATGGGTGAGATATACAGATTCTCAATGGTATCCGGGTATAAACTAAATAGTGATAAAACCATAGCACTGTCTAGTAATATACCAATACAATTAAAGAGTACCCTAAAGACAAAGTACGGATTCGTGTGGGCAGATAGCCTAACATACCTGGGCATTAAAATCTGCGCAGAGCCAACTAAAATAATGAAAAATAACTTCCTTCCTCTATTAAAATCAACAACTAAACAATTAAGAGACTGAAAGAATTCATGCTTTTCATGGTGGGGCCGAATAAATATACATAAATATATGTAAATGTACATAAATATACATAAACATTGATCCAAGTTCCCCTCCGAAACTTTATTTGGCAAAATAAAAAGCTGAGACTAAATTTAAAGTGTTTAAGTAGAAAGATCTCACAGGGGGGACTTGGAATGCCAGATGCACAATATCATGATTCAAGTCTTTTAACCCATGCTATAATCTCACAGATGGATACCTCTAAACAGGAATCCTGGTACGATATTGAAAGAGAACTAGGGAGAAAAACGGAACTAGCTATATTTTTTTTGGGCCCACCGGGACAAAAAGTAAAAGAAAAGAAGGTTTGGTTTTAGATAAAGGGATAGTCCTGAATAACGTTTTGAAAGCCTGGTTTAGACTATAAGACTGGGCCTTGAGGATCACGTTATACATGAGCTCCCTCTCACACTTTTAGAAAGTAACTTAGAATGTATGGATTTAAAATCTTGGCACAAATGCGGCATTAAGACCTTAGGGGAATTATGGAGAGATTCTAGCATTATCCCCTTTCAGGAACTCCTGGATAACAACCCAGACTTAAAAGGGGTAAACTTTAATTATCTAAGAATAAAAGGTTACTTAGAAAAATATCTGTATAAAGCCAAGTCAGAAAGGGTTGAATGCCTTAGAGGTCTTATGGGCAAAAATGATCAAAAAAATCTAAATACATGTTGGAACTGGATTCGGAAGATTGTGAATTCAAAGCCTTTGCCAAAAGGGAAAGGGACTTAGGTATGACGTTGACAAAGGAGGATCTAATGAAGGCTTTCTATGGGACATATAAAACAGTGAGATGTCTCAACCTTGTAGAAACACACTACAAAATACTAAACGGAATGTATCTAGTACCTACCCGTCTAGCGACGATGAAGAGGGGTGTATCGGATACATGCTGGAGATGTAACCGGTACAGAGGCGATATACTACATACCTGGTGGTCCTGCCAACCGTTGAAATTGATGTGGCAGGAAATGTTGGGAAAATTATTTTATTTGACCAACATTTCACTTCCAAATAATCCAGAGGTGCTTCTACTACATCTAAACCTCCCATGCACTAAGGAATGGGAACAATTATTCGTTCTTTATTTCCTATGCGCAATTAAAATCTCAATAGGTAGATTGTGGAAATCATCACAGGTCCCCGTTTGGCTGGAAGTAAAGAAACAACTGGAACATCAATTAAGAATGGAGAGAGGAATTTCTCTTTGTCAATCAAAAAATCTAAAAAATGTTGATAAATGAAATAAATCCTAGCCCGGGACCTGTGATGATGAAACCAAAATCTCCAACCCAGGCGTTTGAACTGTAAAAAATAATTTGTGACAAATAACGACATTTCCATCTTCTTGTACAATATCTCTTTACTAGATAGGCGTTCTTTAGATCTCTCCCTTGTCTCTGTGGATGCATACTTATTTTTTATTTTATTTGTTTTCTATTTTTCTTTGTTTGCTGTTTGTGAGGTAAATGGTAATGTGGGTTTAAGCAAAGGGGTGTAGTCTCCTTTTAAAGAATGTGAATTTGGGAAATTGACAATAGCACCTTAAATGTTGATTTTATGTGTATTGTGCACTTTATCCATGTGCTTTTTTTTTCTGTCACAGGAGATAACTGTTTGTATTGTACCAATAGATTTTCATATAAATAAAAGATTTTTATAATAAAAAAAATATTACACATATCATAATATTTATAGTATGATCAGTAATGCACCAATTAAATTATATGTTTATCATATAAATTACCTGAAACAATTTCACAACTTAATGTAATATTTTGTTACATATGAAACTTATTTTTTTTTTTAAAACAAGGATTTAACATATTTTTAAACAATAAATATAAATGAATGATCTATTTCTACACATTATTATTACTATGAACCTGAAACACTGTGCTAATTACCAACTATAAAAGTTGCTGATCACAACATAGGAATATTCATAAAATAAATACATTCATCACAAGTTAAATTAGTGTACATGGTTTCAAAAAATGGTTTCTTGGAAGAGTATACTGCAAGCTGCCTATGATTACTTTTTTTTAAAGGAGTGCTTATTCGTTTGGTTTTCTTACATATACGTGAACAATATATCTTAACTTAGTCAGACCAATGTTAACAAGGATACCATTAGAAATACAGACTGTCATTGACCAGGCAAAAGTAAATATGAGCTCATGTGGTCTACATCTATTTGTGTCTAGGTGAAAGGCCATCAAAGGTCTTCTCACAGTTTGGTGACATATGAAATAATCCTGCATGCTTCCAAACAATTATTAACGTTATTTCAAAGTACTGGAAGCAACTTGCAAACTGAAATTGGAAATATTTTCTTTCCTTTAATTGCATCAGAAGAGAAAAAAGAATGAAGCTATTTGATAGCAAAAAATCTATCACACTTTTATAATTAAGGCAGGCAAAATTTGTGTAATACTTTATATCAGGGAATGTATATCTAATGTGTTGGAGGTAATTCCCTCCAATCATTTTCATAGATGGTATGTTGTGTTCATTAATATTATATTGACATAATATATATATATCAAACAAAATCTCAAAATATGAGATTTTGCTTGATATTATTTCTTAAGACTGCATTGTCCAGTGAATATTTTATTGAATGATATTGTAAGATGACACACTAATTCAAACAGAACACAACTTCACAAAATATACAGATAATATAAAATTATCTCTGGTCTTTATGCGGACCCAACATTTGTGAGAGTGTATAGAGCACTGTGTGGTTTTATATAACACTGTGGGGTATAAATGGACAGCATGGGTGTATATGTCTCTCTGTAAATAAACCATGTGTTATAAAGTCAAAAAAAAAAAGAAAGGCAATAGTATTACACGTATTCTATAAGCCGAACGACCTTTGGTTTACAGACTTTCGGCTTATAGAATACATAGAATTACATGTATTCTATAAACCAAAAGTCTATAAACCAAACGACCCTTCGGTTTATAGACTTTCGGCTTATAGAATACATGTAATACTATTGGCTTTCTATAAACCGAACTAGAGTCCCCATTCATAAGAAATTCTTATGAATGGGGACTCTAGTTCGGTTTAGAGAAAGCCAATAGTATTACATGCATTCCATAAAGCGAAAGTCGTTCATTATGTCGGTTTATGGAATGTATATGTAATGCTATTGGTATTCTATAAACCGACTCTATTTCGGTTTATAGAATGCCAATAGCACGAATGGACGAATGATTTTCGTTTATTAACCATTCGTATATTCGTCTTTCGTTAGTTTAGCATTTTCGTTATTCGTTTTTCGGACGAACGGACGAAAATGCTATTTTCGTACGAAAACGCATTCGTCCGAAAACGAATGCACAAGTCGAACATATATGTATTTTCTCTTTTATTGTACAAGTTATTGTTATTGTAAAAATATCTCTTTAATAAAATATATTTGAAAAAAAAACATTTTTCCATTAATATACCGTTACAAATGATACATAGTACTATGCCCATACTGCTATGTGTACTACCATCCCTGTGATTAAAATATTTCCAAATCTCATAATTTGATATTTTGTTTAATCATGCAGAGAGGTTAAAACAAACTGAACATTTTTTTTTTATATTGAGGTAACCTCCTGCATCCATAGTCTTTTTCACAGCTGTTGTTTGGAGATATTTTAGAATTAAATTAACTGTGTGGTACTCTGGTGCTCAAAATGCATCTTCTAAATGTTAACGAATATTAATGTGCTTTCAAAGTACTTTGAAATGCATGTTTTACATTTCACACTGTTTAAAAAATAAAATACTTACAGCTAGATGAAATTGTGAAATCACAGCAGTTTGCAAGATACGGGATCCATACTAGATGAGTAAAAGTTGAGTGCACTTTTTTTGTTTGCTACAGCAATCAATGAGACTGATGCCATTCAAATGAATGGAATTTCTTGTCTATCTAGTGATGTTATCAGACAATGTGTTGCACTGTTACAAGATCCCACTGTGTACAAGAGCAAGGTCACTTAGAGTCCACACAATGTATGCTATAGCAGCAGCACATGAATTGACTAACTGAAGCAAAACATTATATCATCAGTGTCTATATAATCAGTGCTGCTGCTCCTTCAGTAGACATGCAGAGTAATCACTGGGGAGGGCTTGAGTCAAATATAAAAAATGTGAATTATGCAGAATGCTTGCATCAAATCACACTGGAAAAAATCCTGTGCACTATACAAGCAGTAATTTTAATCTTGCACCAAAGTGAGTTTAAGGACTATTACAAACACTATATTGTTTGATATTCTTAATCCAGTCTGGCACATATTATTCAACTCTAACATGTATGTATGTATTGTGACAAAAAAGTGTGTATTTAGCACCAAGAATATTGCATTGTTTTTACCCTTCAGAGTGGGAAAACACAGCCCCAGGGAAATATTTGTAAAGTTCTTGCACCTTTTAATGGCAAAATGTGTGTTTTGGGTCCATGGGGTGGAGTATCCGGAAAAACAGGGTGGGCTGGTTCTCCATCCCACTTTCAGGGAGTGTGAGTATACAAAGTCCAGGCTGGGTTTTGTGTTAGACCTGGCTGCTAGAAGCAGGGTGATTAAGCTCAATTAGAGGGAGCTATTTAACAGACAGGAAAATGATGGTCTGGGCCTAGTGTGTTTAAAAAACTGGAAGAAGAGGTCGACAAGGGTTGTACCACTTGCTGGCTCGTTAAACTGCTCCATATTGCGCGTGCGCATCCCGTGGGGAACCGGGTCCGGTGTGCGGGACAAAGCACAAGTTTTTGTGGAACCCTGTCTGGGCGTCACGCCTAAGGCAGTGTCCGGTCGACCCCCCCACCTCCCCACGGGTCAAATGTCGGAGACATGAACCACTTGAACACCTCCAGTAACAGTGCACCTTACCTGACTCGAGTGAATCGGTGACAGAAACTCCGGATTCAGTCAAAGAAACGCCAACACCTGCTCCTCTGCTCCAGCCCCTTCAAACAGCTCCAGCTCCTCTGCTCCATCAACGTTCAAAATGGTCCAGCTCCTCTGCTCCAGCCCCGTTCACACAGCTCCTCTGCTCCACCCCCGTTCAAACAGCTATTCTGCTCCACCCTGCAGCCACATTTATAGTGGCTCCCGCACAACCAGCTCCGCCCCCATAGGCTCTTTTCTGATTGGTCACTTCTAGGCCATCTCTGTCCCGATTGGTGGTTGTTTTAGAGGTCCCCTCCGATTGGTGCCTTTCCAAGCCATTTATAATGTTATCTGATAACGTTATCTGATATTTTACTAGTCCAGTGGGGAACCGGGCCCTGTGAGCGGGATAATGCTGCCGTCGCTGTGGAACTCTGGCTGGGCGGCGCCAGCCGGATCCGGTCCCCTGAAGGTCATGGAGTTTTCTAAAAAAAAATTTTTTTTTTAGGTGTCAATTCATGGACCAGCTGTCCGTGCACCCCTTGGGCATGTTTTGGGCTGTGTGTTCGCTTGCTGGCTTGTTAAACTGCTCCATATTGCGCATGCGCGTCCCGCGGGGAACCGGGCCCAGTGAGCGTGATAAAGCAGCTGTCACTGTGGAACCCCTGAAGGTCATGGAGCTTTTTAAAAACCTTTTTTTATTTGCGGGCCGTATTAATTCACTCACTAACTGTCAAGGTACGTCTTGGGCACATTTTGGGCTGTGGGTTCACTTGGCAGTTCTTTTAACTACTGCGTAGTGGAGAGGACTCTGTCTGGCGAGCGGGACAAAGCTCCCATCGCCGTGGAGCTCTGGTTGGGCGTCGCCGGCCGGTCCGGTCCTCTGAAGGTCATGGAGCTTTTTAAAAAACTTTTTTTTTTTTTACGGGGCTTATAAATTCACTCACTAACTATCAATGTATGTTGTTACGGTTACTCCCAGGCTAGCTGGAAACTGGACCGCTAGAAAGTCTGGATCCCAGTTTAGAGAGAGAGAGAAGCCACTTTGTTTCGATATCCAGTATTATCTTGTCAGTGTAGATCAATCCCACATGCTATTTTACAGCTAGGATACTCTTTCCCCACAAAACGAGTCAAGGCTGCGATTTGAAGGTCAAACAAGAACTGACCAGAACTGTTTAATGATTCAGAAACACAGAATATATACATGTTGAACATCTTGACAAACCAGATTAGACAAAGGAACTATAACAGTATTAAAGTTTAACCTAAGGACATACAAAGGGAAATCCTGCCTCACACCTTTCAGGAAACAAAGGTGTCAAGTTCAGATACACACAGGAAACTAAATGACTTACATAAGACAATGGGAAAAGTGACAATAATTACAGGGATTAAAAGATAGGATCCAATCTTAACTTGAGGAAAGCACAGTGAATAGGACAAACACTTGAATCCTAGTAATTACAGTACATTCCTCTGCTTGGGAGATAATTGAGTTAACATTTGTATCAGCTCAATTATCTCCAAGCTAAAATAGACAGGTTTTATACAATATTAATAACTTTCAAAATATGCATCACATTCACATAAAACATACGTTTTCAGAATCAGCATACTTTAAATATGAACATAACTAAAAATCAAAAAGTTAGCTTTTTGGGGCATTTTCCCCATGCCCCAAATATGTTCTTAAAGTGCCATACACAGTCCATAGGCCCAAATAGCATTTTTAAAGGGCCACACACCCCAGGGCCATAGTCACAGGGGAGGAGGCTGGCAAACAGGCCTCTCCAGGACCAAGTGGCGAAGGGCACTTCGTCACATATGTCTTTGGCACGTTTTGGGCCGTGGGTTCGCTTGCTGGCTCATTTAATTGCTGGGCACCGCAGGGGTGGTAGTGTGCTTCGGTGGCCTGCGGGGGGCTCCTCTGGCATGGCCCCCGTAACTCCATGTACGCTGGGGGACTGCTGGGAGAAAGTTGTAATCCGGCCACCGGGGGGCACCGCAGGGGGTGCAGCACGCACCGGGGGCTCGCGGGGGGCACCTCCGACATGGCCCCAGTCCCTCTCTGCACGCTGGGGGACTAAAGGGGCCTCGTCGGGCTGTCTGTTCCCTTGTGGGGAACTTGGTCCGGGGAACGGCACCAAGCTGCTATCATTCTGGAACTCTGCCTGGGCCTCGTCGGGCGGTCTCTCCCTTGTGGGGGACTTGGTCCGGGGAGCGGCACCAAGCTGCTATCATTCTGGAACTCTAACTGGGCCTCGTCGGGCGCTCTGTTCCCTTGTGGGGGACTTGGTCCGGCGAGCGGCACAAAGCTCCTATCATTCTGGAACTCTGCCTGGGCCTTGCTTGGCCGTCCCCTGAAAGCTATGGAGCTTTTCTCTCGAGCTGCCAGAGACTAAGTCCCATCTATGGAAGTCCCAATGAAGTTGAACTTGCTCCCTGAGGCTGGCCGTCACTTCCAGGCATTTGGATGCTTTTCAGGGACTCCGGGCTGGCCGTTGCCGGTGCCCGTGGATGGTGCCCCCCTCCCCTCATCCCCCCCCCTTTGCGGGGGGGCCGAAGCGGGCAGGGGCAGGCAGCGCCCCGGCCCGGACGGTGTCGTCCCCCGCAGGGCGCATTTCCTCCATAGCGGTGCACCGCGACCGGCCACGGATCGGCTGGGAAGGCCACGAGGAGGAAGGTGGCCGGGGCCGAGGAAGAAG
>CM069861.1:59576384-59623884 GCA_036172795.1 Pelodytes ibericus
TCCATTCCCTGGCTTTAGTCTCTGGGCAGCAGCGGGGCAGAGTGCGGGTGGACAGCCTGGGTGGGAGCTTAAGTCTCGGGCAAGCGGGAGATGCGGGGTTGCAGGCTTGCAGTCTGTGTCCAGGATTGAGCTCCACAGCAACGGGACCAATGTCTCCCTCTCTCGGCCTCCATCTCTCTCTTCTCTGATCGATCCGGCACCTTGTGTCCACACTGTGAAGGGAGACCTTTGCTGGTGTCCCCCTGAGACAGGCAAAGGTCGCTTCCTCCCCAGACTGCTGGAGCGGTCCCTTGGCCCCTGTCCCCAGAAACAACTACTGTATCTGAGGAGGGAAGGTCCTCCAGAAGCCCACCCGACCCCCCCAACCCCCGTTATGTCTTGCCTCCCTCTCAGAGAGACTTGACCCCCCTCACAGCATTGGGAGAAACCAAGGTGTGTGTGTGTATTGTCTCCCTGAGGCAGGCAGTGTTGTTGAAAAGGAAAAACACAGAATGAACGTTAACTTATGTATTTATTAAACAAGAATAAGTTAAGTTAATATTTTTTTGTAGGCCCGCCATGGGCAGCTATGACATCCCGGCATCTATTGGGCACGGACCTAATCAGGCGGCCGATCAATTCCACAGGCAGTTCGTTCTGCCACACCCGTAACAAGGGGTCTTGGAGCTCTTGCCGGATCCTTGGCTTGTGTCTGTTCACAGCAAGTCCGACCATTCTCCAAACGTTCTCGATCGGGTTTAAATCAGGACTATTGGGGGGCCAATCCAGCAGGCACACGCCTTTACACTCCAAGTACTGTCTCACCTTTCCGGCTTGGTGGCAGGGAGCCAAATCGTGCTAGAAGATGCAGTCCTGTGGCTGCCCGAACAACCTCCCGATGGTGGGCATCAGTGATCGGGATAAAATCCATTCGTACGACTTGGCAACGACAGTTCCATCTACCATGTACAAGTCTCCTGTGCCCTTTGCGCTCATGCAGCCCCATAACATTTGTGACACCGGGAACTTGACGGTGGAGACTACGCAGCTTGGTAGGAGAAGTTCACCCCTGCGTCTCCTGACATAGGCTATGCTGTCCGTCCCATGAATCTTGAACTTACTTTCGTCTGAGAAGATGACCTTCTCCCACATGTCCAGTGTATAAGCCCTGTGGGCTCTCACCCACCTTAGACGCTTGGCTCTAGCGGTCTCCATCACCAAGGGTTTCATGTGGGGGCGCCGTGCGATTAGCCCTGCCAGGCACAGCATTCTCCTTGCCGTTCTGTTGCTGACCTTCGCCCCCGTGGCTAATCTCCAATCCCGGTTGATTTGTGGTGACGTGAACCAGTGATCGTGCAGGCAGAGCCGTACAAGCAGCCTGTCTTGTGAAGCGGTCAGGCACCTTTTCCGCTCTTGACCTTTCCTCTGCTCCATATTGCGCGTCTGAGCGTACCTCTTCAGCCCTCCGTCGACCGGTGTGTTTGAATCCTGTCAGCAATCTGCAGGGATGACAGACCTTCGTTGTGTAGTGCGAGCAATACAGCCTTGAATTTCCGAAGTCAGTTGCATCTTCAGGCCGGAATCTGACCGGGGTCCGGCTCTGTGATGAGCTAGTACAAAGAACAGGGGGTGAGGGTTAGTCCAGTGCCCACACACGCACACACACTCACAAAACTGTTATCGTTTATAAAAAAAAATGTATTACTGGTAAAAGGCTACAATACTTTACTTAAACACTGGCGCGATAATTATGTCCACTACTGTATATTGTGATCCTTGTTTGCAGTTAGCACGGTCCTCTGGGGTAAAAACATGCACAGTCGTTTGAAGTAACGTAAATCCAGGCACTTTATTGTTGTACTTCACCACGGAGACAGCAGAAAAATGAAAGAAACCATAACATAACACAAATCCCTGTAAACAAAAACCTAGCTTGTCTGAGCACTTACTAACATCAAATTCCTATCTCTCAAGGGTTAAACTATAATAAACCAATATTGGTTTCACCAACCTAGTGTCTTGTCATCTCTCTGCACTCCAGTTCTCAGTCAGCATGTTGCTTTCAGCCCTCCAAGAGAGAAAACAAAACAATCTCTCTTCCCTTTTACCTGCCTAGCATGGAGGGGTTTTATTCCCACTGCTGCAGCTGATTACCTGCAGCTGAGGGGTGGGTTGGAGACTGTCCAAAACTCTGGCCTGGACCTATGTCTCCCAAGAAAACAATGTGGCAAATGTGCAATCTGTGTTGTTTTTATTCACTTTTTTTGCACCATTTTTAGCACATTATCTGTCAGGTCCGCAGACCAACATGGAGACGCTAACCGGTTAACTTACCTAGAGCCCACCATGATTCCAGTGGTCACGGTGTGGCGATGGAATCCCACTCTCTCGGACTCACAGAGCAAATCTGTGTGGCTGACAGACAGAGACACGATGGGCAGACTGAAGATCCTGTAATGAGAAGGCGTGCTCATACTAGTGCACTATATAGGAATGGAGGGGGCGGAGCCAGCACCTTAAACACACCCAGAGGCATAAAAGTCAAGTCTGCCTGCTCGTCATTGCTCAGCTCTCCTGTTGCCCCGGTGGTGTGAATTTACAGTGCTCTCTACAGTGTTTTGCTCCATTGATATTGAACCCTTGAATGTTTGTGGATTTCCCAGGTTGTCTATTCCCCTTTGACCACGTATTTTTATATTTGACCATTCTATGCCAGCTGCCTGCCCTGACCTTTTGCTCAGACTCTGTTTATGTTGCCCTCTGATACCCCTCGACCACAGATTGTATATTTAACCATTCTCTGCCAGCCGCCTGCATTGACCTTTCTGTTCGGACTACGTTTACCTCACTATCTGGTACCCCTGAACTTGGCTCATCCTCAACTTGAAGTACTCTTGCTCTTACCCCAGCCTTGGTTTTCTGTACCTATTCAGTGTCCAAGTTCAGTGGTGTTCGTAAGGGTTCTCTTATCACTTGTCATGTCTGTGTACTTTAAGTAGGTTGATTCATACTATTAAAAGTAAATTTTTATCAGATACTTCTTTATTCATCTTCATTCATTGTCACTGTTTCTCGTGGGTTACCCCCTATTGAAGTTTCCCTCTTCATGAGGCTTTAACAATTTAAATCCATCATTATATTACTCAAGAGCTCTCTTTCTATTCAGAGAACACCCAGAGAATTGGGTTACTCAGGAAGCATTGATATACCTTCGAATGTGGCTGCAATTTGGAAATAACAGGCGATCTCAGACTCTAAACTCATCTGAAACAATCACACATTGCAAACTGAAATTCAACTTAAATATTCAGAACATTTAATATGAAATAGGCCCACGTTCAGGAAACTGATACAAATTATTGTTGCAATCAACTTACAGCCACAGTCAAGGAACATGTGTATAAATACTGAGCACCTGGTAAGACCAGCATTTTAGAGAAAGCTATGCAGCTTGCAGCATTTTTGTTTTTTTTAAGAATGAAAGCCAGGAATCAGGGCTGGGGGTAGTAAGACACTGGTAGCAGGAGGGGAAAACATCATTATGCCCAGAGATTTTTAGAGTAGGAAAACAAGGCATTGCTTCACAAGCTGTGCTAACACTACTGGGTGATAGGGAGAGCAGCCAAGAGAACAAGCCAGATGAAGAAGAATAAAGTCTGGCAGGAGGTCATGAATGCAGTCAAGGAAGTTGGTGGGAATTACCTGTCTGCATAGGAGGTAAAGAAAAGGGAAGGATGTTTTTTAAATAGTAATACACCATAGGCCTTGTCATGTTAAATTGCACTAAACACATAACTCACATACCTGTAGTTCATGTGACACATGTCAAGGCTAGCTAGCACTGTACACATAGGCAATGTTGCACATGGCTGTTCATGTTAAAATTGCTGCCGCACATGATGCTATAAGGGTGTGAGAATGGAACTGTAGCTGCTCAGAGCATGTTAGCTAAAGAGAGTATGGCCAAACAGCACATTGCACATTCAGTATGTGTATATATATACATGTATGGTTAGAAGCATAGATGTGTATAGATAAATGTGTAAGTGTAAATAGGATAAAATATAAGATGATATTTGCTAGTGTTTTATTTGCAATATTTTATGGTTATTTTAATTTTGGCACTCCGATATCAAGATTCAAGTGAATAAGAAGCTATCCAAACAGCCTCCACCGTTAGATGCACTGTTGGCGGCTCTCCAGGGCTGGCTGACTTGCTGGATTTTGAGGAGGAGCTACTATAGGTCATGGGGATCAAAAGGGTCTTCGGTGTTAAGGGTGTTATTGGTACAGACGTACTCAGTAATAGGCATTGAACATCCATTGATGTAAAAATGCAGATGCACAAAGACAGGTGGACATTGCTGTACAGTAGTGTGACATCTATGTACGTACAGTGATAAGACTGTTTATGTAACGCATGGGGACCCAGATGATAATAGACCCTGAGCACCTGAGATTAGGAGCTGCATTGCAGAGGTGAAGACACAGGGCTTGGTGCTGGGCAACTGAACTTATGAACTGGTAGCTTGAGGCTCCAGGTTTTGTGCAGAGACATAACAGGACCCTATGTCAGCAGCTGCTGTATCCAAATTATAAACCTAGGACAGAATGAACTAAATGACAGGCAATCAGAGTGAAAACAGAAAAGCAACTGAGGGAGAACACAACTGAAATACAGAGTAGAGGGCTGCAGACAGAGGCAAAACATAGGGTTCAGGAACGGAGCACAAGAAAAACATACAAAGGAACAAACATAAATACATGAACTAGTCTAATACTAAAGATGGTAAAATGGTGGGGGTTTGGTTCACCTATTGTCCAATTAGATGTTTTCCAAGCATGTCAAGGTACCCCACATTTAGGCAAGTCCTTAACTAAAACAGAATATTGACACAAGTGTACATATTAACATTGCACACAAACAGAATACCTGTAGTAGCTGCAAAGGTTTGGGGTGTGGTCATAAGAAACGGGTGTGGTTTATATATAATTAAACTAACAAGGCAGAGGGAATCAGAGACAACCTGGAATGGAACAATGACAGGCAGAATGGAAAACCAGAAATGGATAAGAACAGAGAACAAGGGAAACATAGAAACAGGGCAGGAATGAGCATAAATGTTAAACAGGAAAGCAAAGCCAGAAGGATACAGAAATGCCTGGATACCACCTGGATTAGCCTGGCAGAATGGAAAACCAGAAATGAGCATAAATGTTAAACAGGAAAGCAAAGTCAGAAGGATACAGAAATGCCTGGATACAACCTGGATTAGCCTGGACAAGGGTGCATGGTTACAGTTTAATTCTTCATAGGTTCACTCAAAGGATTAGAAAGCAATTAGTGTAGCATAGGCTTATGTTATGTAAAACCAGGCCCATGGTCTGATTGCTGAGACTCAGCAGGACATGGCTACGATGAACCAGCAACTGACCATGATGGTGAGTAACCAGGAATACTTCCATGCCCAGATGATGGAAAGGCAGGATCAGTCCTTTAGTCGCTTAGATGAGGAAGTTGTGCATCTCTAACAACTAACACTGATGTACCAGCAGCGCTGTGAGGCTTGAGGTGAACACTGCTGCTCCACAGGCAATTCACAGTTCACATTCCTCCATCAGCACAGGTGGTTGAAAGTCAGCCTGATGAGGAGGCTGAATATACAGACATGACTAGTGGTTACCTAGTACATTACCCTCCTCATCAGATGATAATGAGTTACACTGTTGCATCTTATAAGTAGCTATGGAACCCTTAAGTACTTACCATTCCTAATACCAAGATGTACAACTCCACTGAAAAACTCAGTGCTATACCCTCACTGCCCCCTCCCTGCCATACTCTAATAACATAAATTATATAGAATTAAATAAATTAATTATTTAAATTTACCAATTTGTGTCTGTCTTGTTTTTCAGGTAAATCCACAACTCATCCAAGGGTGCAAGAGCACCAATGAAAGGACCAATGAAGGGGAAACCACAGTACAATCATAAAATAAATCAAAGGCTACACATGCCATGGGGCAAGGCAAAAGAGTAGCCAGGCAGGCAAAAAGTTTGAGGTGGGCAGCAAAGAGGCAGAGTGTAAGTCAAGCAAAAATCAGGAAACCCAATATAATAATAATCAATGCTAGAGAAGGTACAGAGGCACTATCACAGGCAAAGGTAAAGGTCAGATTGAAGGTTTAAAAAGTCCTCAATGATATCTGGTCCAAAGGAATTGATGGGAAGGATAAACAAAGTTTCTATGTATGTGCTTTTTATTGTGTTAATGGCAGGAGGAACAAGTACTATCGCTCATGCGTAAAAAGGAAACAGAACTATGCATGCTCCATTTGGCTGGAGATAGGCCGATGGAGACCTGCTGGATGAGCGTGCACAGCAAAAACCTCTGGAGTTTGCTGGCTTGGACCACGATGAATGGAAGAGAATTTATTGGATACATCAGGTTTCAACAATAATACTTGAAATGCAGTATGAGTCTGCATAGGAGGGTAATTCTAGAGAATAGGAAACATAATTTATCTTAATAAGTATTTTATAAAACCCAATGCACTTAGAATCAAATGCGAAAAAGAGTTGTTGCACAAGAGGATTGATGAAGATGATTAAAAATCTGGTATTGCGGATGCCCCTATGCCCTGCAATAAATTCATTGTGAGCCCATGATAATTCATCACTCTATTATTTGATTGAACGTAATAAGGACCAGGAGGTGGGTTATCTCTTCTGGGTCTTGGATGTTGGGTTCTTGAAATTTGTTGAATAAGAACCCAGAAAATCTGTAGTTAAGACATCAGCAGGGAAAATGATGGTATCTTCCTTGTGTAGATAATAAAGGATTCATAAAGTCTAGAGAGGACGTCTAATTGATATTTTTGGACATCAGACAGTATGTAATCCAAAAATCTGATCAAGTGAAGAAAAAGTCCCAACAAATTTGTCTGGGATTAATTATGTTAATGACAGACGCAAAAAGTACTTTTGCGCCTGCTTGGTTGGATGGAGGAAGGCCATGGGGGATCCTGGTTGTGTCACCATGACTTCATCAACCACTGTTATGTAATTGCAATCACATTTGCCGAGGTCCATAGGTGGAGGGGTAGCTTTAGTTATATCTGTGGGAGGAATGGGAATGGTTCAGACAGGGGTAATTTCACTATTATTCTTGTACACTCAATAGTTAATGCTAAAACAGCAACAGGAGAAGAGTGAAGTCATGAGTAGTGTTGAGCAAACCCGAACCGCACTGTTCAGGTTTGTACCGAACTTTACGGTTTTTGGACCCCTGACACGAACACGGACATTTCACTGTATGTCCGTGTTGGAGTTCGGGGTTCGGCGATTACATTGTATGTAATGCTATTGGCTTTCTATAAACCGAAATAGAGTCCCCATTCATAAGAAATTCTTATGAATGGGGACTCTATTTCGGTTTATAGAAAGCCAATAGTATTACATGTATTCCATAAGCCGAAAGTCTATAAACCAAACGACATTCGGTTTATAGACTTTCGGTTTATAGAATAGCAATAGCATTACATGTATTCTATAAACCAAAAGTCTATAAACCAAATGTCATTCGGTTTATAGACTTTTGGTTTATGGAATACATGTAATGCTATTGCTATTCTATAAACCGAAATAGAGTCCCCATTCATAAGAAATTCTCAATTGATCACATGCCTGGAAACCTGCTGATCGCGTCCAGGAACTTTGCCTTGAGCACGAGGCAGAGTCCTAAACCCATTACAGAATACACACTGCTAGTACATAGTAGATATCAAGATCAACAAAAACATCTCTTTAAGGTTAAAACATTTTTTAACTATCTTTTTACTTCAGTTTTGCAAATTTTTAACAATCATATTAATAAACATCACAGAACCAATAACACAAAAGAATACCATGCAAAGATTACCCATAATAAGGGCCATGCTGAGTGAGGCACATGAACCCCAATATCACTAAGTGCCATATAGACCGAGTGTCCTTTTAAACTTTGCGGGGGAGTTCAACCTTACGTTACTGGGAAAGAACCATGGACCTTGCTCAGCGGAGGTTTTTCCTGGATCTGTTGCAGCTGTATTGAGTAAAGCCAGGTTTAGTGGGTACTTGGGAGAGTGACTCCTCTGTGGAGCCTGACATAATCACCTAGTCACAGGGTGCTCTACCGCTAACTAGCTGGGTAGTATACCAACATGTCTCCTGAAACGTGTTGTGGATATGCTTTCTTGTGTAGCGTCTAGAATCGCAACAAATGTTTTTGCACTCCACTCCCTAGTTCTGGAGGATCCAACCAGTTCATATGGAATAGATACAAGAGATTTTTTCAGAATAGGTTCATCGTGGGGGTATGTATCCACTGTTGTAAAATTATTTTCAAGCTACCACTAGGATGATACAAAGCAATGCCAGAGAGTGGTGTTGGGGGTCATCCACCTTGACAAGGCCAAGGATTGCTGCCTCTGGGGCTATTGTGTAATTGTGGATGTGCACTGTGGCCAGGAATGTAGTGATGTGTTGTCCAAAAATTTTTGCATTAGACAGAGTGCATTTCGGGTATGAATTCAGGGGGATTATACTTCTATTGTATTGGCATTGTGGTGATAGGTACAGAAGCCCAGAGAGGCCGTGCATTATTTTTTCTGACTTCTCAAGAAAACAAGTTGTTTTCTCACTATAACAAGTGGTTTTCTTGAGAAAACAAGTTGTTTTGTTACTATAACAAACTTGTTTACTCACTATAACAAGTTGTTTTCTCAAGAAAAAAAACCTGTCTCCGTCCCCCCCCTCCCCCCCACGGCTTTCAGACAGGAAGTGGCAGGATGAGGAAGCACACACATTGAAGCGGAAAGCAGCTGCACAGACTGTCACAGGAGCCTGAAAACAAGCAGTCAGAGTAAATACTTTTATTCTCATTCAGTCTCTGGGACCATATAGATCATGAGGAATATATTTCCTTGCCTTGATTACTCTTAGCCACTTTAGTGAAGTGAGAGGATTATCTATTTTCCTTATTCCCTATTTTTGAGTATCTGTAGTTCCATGTATGTCTCTCCCTGGCTTTTCTGATTTTTTTTTCTGGGTGTAGTTTCCCTGTCTTGGGTGCAGGGGGGATACGGGTTGTCCGTATTGTTTCTTACCTTTCTAGCTGCAGGCAGAAATCTGCATCTTTGAACTCCATGTGGAGGAGTGACTCGCAGCCAATCAGGAGAGTGGATAAGTCTCACCTTCTTGGCTGAAACCTCCTTCTCTCAGAGCTCTCAACCCGGGACTTTGCATGGTCCTGGATTGAGGCTGCTGGGACCCAGGACATAACGTCCTAGTGAAGGATTGTACTGAGCATTCGGGAAACGTTGTCACTCTGGTGGTGATGCCTATGGTCCCAAATGTAGGGAAAGCTGATTATTTTAATCAGGGCTGCCCTTCCTGTAAATGTCAGATGTAGTGTGTCCCAAATTCTTAGTTCTGCAGGGATGTAAGTTATTATGGGAGAATAGTTAAAGCATAAAAGATTTAAAGGGTGTTTCAGCATTTTAATGCCTAAATAATCTATATTTATAAGCACCCACTGAATATCCAGATGTTGCACTCTCGGGTTTGTAATGAAGACTATAGATACAGCACTGTTGTCTTGGTAAGATTCATCTTAAAACAGTAATGGCTCCCCACCTTTCACTCTAAAAATCAGCAAATCATCTGCAAATGTTGAAAGTTTAAATTCCTTGGAGCTAAATGTTATACCCTTAAAGTCCGGAGAGTTCATAAATGATCTAATGTAGGGATCTAGACATATTAAATAATAAGACATATATTAAATCATCATACTGTCTTACCCTCTGCCCATTTGCACTATCTCTGAATCTGAGTCAGTAACACTTATTTTTGTGGTAGTATTTGCATACAGTCTAAGGATTAACTTCCCCAAAATTGGCCCAAAGTACTGATATTTAAGTACTCAAACTAGATGTGGCCAGGCTACCCTGCTTATTAAGGTAGTTCATCTATGAATCCCTAATGCATATGAATTAGGCATACATGTTGTTGCAATTGCTGTACGAATACCCGTCACTGAATTGCTACCACTTTTAAAACCTCTTTGAGATGGATAAATGTTTGAAATTTGTTGGCCATAATATAAGTGAGAATTTTAATATCTAGGTTAAGTACAGCTATAGGTTTTAAGCTTTAAAAGAAGTGGGGTCCTTTTTAGGCTTAAGCACAGTCAGCAATATGATGCCACAATGAGGATATTTCTGGTATTGCTCCTCTTTTGTTTCTGTTTGTATTTCAACAGTAATAGAGAATATCAATCAATGTCTTTGTTATTCAGGAAAAATTGTGATAAAGATGGCAGAGAAAAAACTGACAAGTATAGTATGGCCTCTAGACAGTAAAGCT
Source organism: Pelodytes ibericus (assembly GCA_036172795.1). Lineage (NCBI taxonomy): Eukaryota > Metazoa > Chordata > Amphibia > Anura > Pelodytidae > Pelodytes > Pelodytes ibericus. The sequence continues at coordinate 59,586,771 of CM069861.1, forward strand.
TTCTGAAAACAACAACAGTGACCTCCTATTTATGTTTTGCCCAACAAGTGGGAAACTATAAGTCTGAGTCATCTCTGAAGTGAATAAAAATTTCCCAGGCAGGAATCAGTTGAAATGAGATATAGCCATATATTAAGAAATGTACTTAGCTAATGCTTGCCACTGTGTTAAGTTGTATGTGAAATCAGGGCAGCATGCACTGCCTTCAGCAGTAGGTCAGACTGTAAGTCTCCATCCTCAAGACTGCATACAAAATATTCAAGGCTCGAAAACAAGCACTGCTAGTAGCTTTCTCCGATTTTCACAATTTTAGTTGCAATCGTTGGTAAGTGGTGGCACACTTACTCTGGTGTTGTTTTGGCCTATTGGGGGATATTCACAAGGCTGTCAAGATCACTCCGTTACTTCTGCCTCTGGTTTCAAACCACTGCATCTCATGCACTGTATAGTGACCAAAGTGGGACTTGCCAGATGTGGTGTGACCTGTTAAAAATACATTCCTACCTACCTCCCCACCTTTATCTTGCCACCTTTTGGGTGCCCACAAAATAAAAATTCACCATATTGGTGCCTTTCAAAATTAAATTATAACTGTTCTAATGTCCCATACCACCCCTTGATGCCCTCGATAATCATCTCCAGCCCAGGGAAATTAATGACCATCCAAATCTAAACATAATCATTATATATATATATATATATATATATATAAATCCAAAAAAGGGAAGAAAATACGCACTCACAGGTCTTGAAGATCAAAGTAAATTCATTGTATTATAGTCGATACTCAGATGAAGTACTTCATCTGAGTATCGACTATAATACAATGAATTTACTTTGATCTTCAAGACCTGTGAGTGCGTATTTTCTTCCCTTTTTTGGATTTATATACATACCATGCTGTACAGCACCCAGGCAGTTGTTTCCTCAATGGATCTTTGAGCTGAGTGCACCTTTTTTGGAAATATATATATATATATATATATATATATATATATATATATATATATATAAATCCAAAAGAAAGCATGCACTCACAGGACTTAATGCAAAATAGGTCGAAATATTTACTTACTCATACAGGTATGTAGTACACATGAGCATAAAATCGACGTTTCGGTCCACACCGTGGACCTTTATCAAGACTTTATCAGTCTTGATAAAGGTCCACGGTGTGGACCGAAACGTCGATTTTATGCTCATGTGTACTACATACCTGTATGAGTAAGTAAATATTTCGACCTATTTTGCATTAAGTCCTGTGAGTGCTTGCTTTCTTTTGGATTTTTGTGTAGTGTAGCTGCTTAGCACCCGGGCCATGAATTGTGACGATTGCCTGTAGCTGAGTGCATCATATTTTGGATATATATATATATATATATATATATATATATATATATATATATATATATAGTACAACAATAAAAAACACCCTGTGATATAATTCAGAACATTTTATATCATACCATATATTTGAAGATTCAGAAAGATTTTTTTTTATTGTTTGAAGGGGTAAGCAGCATATTCTGTTATATCCCAGAATTATATATTTAGTTTAGAAGTTATGTTGTGTATACAGTTGTGCACAAAAGATTACATACCATTGGAGAATTGTTAATATATGTAAAATTTTTAAAGAGAACATGAGTGAGCAGGCAAAACACATTTATTTTATTTCTAATGGGATTCATATTCAACTTGAAGAACAGCATGGCACAATCATATAACAAAACATGGCAATAAAGAATTCTTAGTTCTTTTGAGCACAACTGTATGTCTTTAAATACTCATACATTTACCATCCCAAACTAAGCTCAAACAGAGCAGAGAGCTCAGAAAAAGAGATCACAATCTATAAATTGAACTAAATAAAGTGGACAGCACTATACTAGTAAGAGGGAATTAAATTAACCTCCATAAAAATAATAAAAAATAGTAAATTAAAACATCAAAACACATTTTTATAGAAAAGTATATAAAATATATTTATTTATGTTAACTAAAAAATATAAATTGATGCACTCAAAAAAGTTATGAGTGTAAAGAGAGCTCCTAGTTCATTTATCCAGAAGCTTTCTCTATGCAGGAGAGCCTGATTTCTATCTTTTCCCCTTGATTGAATAGTGATCGTTTCTAGACCATAGAATTTTAAAGATGCTGGAGAACCATGTTTTGCTTCATGGTAATGAACTGCCATGGCATTTAGTTTCTCGTTTGTCGTATTGAGGATTTTTTGAATGTTGCTGATAGCAAATTTATGTTCTGCAGTGCGCTCCTTTAATGGTCTTCTTGTACAACCTATATAAAAATTTTGAACAGGGACAAATAAGGATGTATATTACAAATTTTGTTTTCCCATATAGGGATGATTAAAATATTTAACATTGGCAGTATTGTTACATTGCGCACAATGTCCACATTTATAATTACCTTTTGGGGTTTGTAGAAGCCACAATTTAACAGATGGTATGGATTTTAAATCACTATAAACTAGTATGGTTCTAAGGTTAGACATTTTTCTATATGCCATGCTAGTAGACCCCAGTAGATAAGGTTTTATTCTGATCTCTTATTTTAATATGTGCCAGTGTTTACAAAGAATATGGCAAATTTGTTCTGCTATGGGTGAATAGCAGGTGGAATATTAGATTTTTGACTGGAACGAGGGTTAGATTTGGGATTAAGAGTGTGCTCTGGATAACCTCGCTCTCTGAATCTCTGGATTAGAAATAACTTTTCTTTATCTCTTACTTCTGGCTCTGAACATAATTTTTCTATCTGATTAAACTGACTTTTTGGTATATCAGAAAGCATATTTGGAGGGTGACATGATTAATAATAACAAGTTAATTATGCTCCTCCAATACAGCACCCACCCGCGATCTCCGAAGCAGCCTCTGAGAGTAGCTGCAGGCATGTAGTAACATAGTAACATAGTAACATAGTAATTTAGGTTGAAAAAAGACACAAGTCCATCAAGTTCAACCCTTCTACCTATCATTACAGCTTTTGATCCAAAAGAAGGCAAAAAACCCCTAAGGAAGCTATTTCGAATTTTGCCTCCTGGGGGAAAAAATTCCTTCTTGACTCCAAGAGGCAATCAGATTTCTCCTTGGATCAATAAGCTCTTTTATTAATGCTTATTCTATTATTAATAGCCCTGTATGTTCTGCTTTCCTAAAAAAACATCCAAACCATTTTTAAATGCATCTATTGTGGTTGCTAGCACTACCTCTCTTGGCAGTGAGTTCCATAACTTTATTGTCCTAACCGTAAAGAATACCTTCCTTTGCTGTCTATGAAATCTTTGCTCTTCCAGTCTGAGGGGGTGACCTCTTGTTCTTTGTACCTTTCTGTTAATGAACAGGTCACTGGAGAGCTCTTTATATTGGCCCTGCAAATATTTATATAATGTTATCATATCCCCTCTGAGACGCCTTTTTTCTAACGTATATAAATTCAATTTTTTAAGTCTCTCTTCATAACTAAGATCCTCCAAACCCCTTATTAATTTTGTAGCTCTCCTTTGCACTTTTTCTAGTTCCTTAATATCCTTTTTAAGGACTGGTGCCCAGAACTGTACTGCATATTCAAGGTGAGGTCTTACCATTGATTTGTAAAGAGGCAAGATGATATCCTCCTCCCCGTGAATCTATACCTCGTTTTATACATGCCAATATCTTATTGGCCCTTGCAGCTGCTGACTGGCATTGGGCACTGTTGCCAAGTTTGTTGTCTATAATTATTCCTAAATCCTTTTCATTAGTAGTTTTTCCCAGGGAAAAACCATTTAACGTATATGTTGCTTTGTTATTATTTTTCCCATAATGCATAACTTTACATTTGTCTATATTGAACCTCATTTGCCACTTTACTGCCCAGTCCCCCACTCTGTCCAAATCTTCCTGTAAAGAAAAAACATCAAGATTAGTCTTTATTGCCTTACCTAATTTAGTGTCGTCCGCAAACACGGAGACATGGCTCTCAGCACAATGTGGCAGATCATTAATAAACAAATTAAAAAGAAGAGGGCCCAAAACAGACCCCTGAGGTACTCCGCTTAATACCCTTGTCCAATTTGAGAATTTTCCATTTACAACAACCCTTTGTGTTCTATCTTTTAGCCAATTTTCAATCCACATACACACATTTGCCCCCAAACCTATTTCTCTCAATTTGTAGAGTAACCTTTTGTGTGGAACTGTATCAAATGCTTTCGCAAAATCCAAATAGATCACATCAACTGCCACACCTAGATCTATATTTTTACTGACTTCTTCATAGAATGTTATTAAGTTTGTTTGACAAGACCTGTCTTTCACAAAACCATGTTGACTTTTACTAATTATATTCTGGTTCAAGATGTATTCTTGAGTGTATACCTTTAGCAATCCTTCAAATAGTTTCCCCACTACAGATGTCAAGCTCACTGGCCTATAATTACCTGGCAGAGATTTTGATCCCTTTTTAAATATTGGAATGACATCCGCCTTTCGCCAGTCTGTTGGCACTGTACCTGAACTGAATGAATCCCTAAAGATCATGAATAGTGGCCTGGCCAGAATTATGCTTAACTCTCTAAGTACCCTTGGGTGTATACCATCTGGTCCTGGGGCCTTGTCTATCTTAACAGAGTGTAATTGCTTAAGCACTTTTTCCTGTGTCAGCCAATCCCATGTTTGCGGCGAATGTCCCATAACTTCCTGTAGCAGGGGCTCGTCCATCTGCTCTTCCTTAGTATAAACAGAAGAAAAAAAAGTATTTAAAATGTCTGCTTTCTCTCTGTCCTCACTTACCAAATTTCCCATTTGGGATAACAAGGGCCCAACATTTTCCCTCTTTAGCTTTTTTCCATTTATATATTTATAAAACATTTTGGGGTTAGTTTTACTCTCCTTGGCAACCCTTTTCTCATTTTCCAATTTAGCCATTTTAATTGCCTTTTTGCAGGCTTTGTTGGCCTCTTTGTACTCTATAAATGATAATGCTGATCCCGTGTTTTTATAATGTTTGAATGCCATTTTCTTGTTTTGTACTTCCTGTTTCACGTTACCTGTAAGCCACATTGGTTTCGATTTGTGTCTTTTGCATTTGTTTCCCAAAGGTATATATTGGGATGTGTACTTTTGTAATGTGTGCTTAAAGGCATTCCACTTGTCTTCTGTGTTTAGTCCAGAAAACAATCGTTCCCAGTCTAAATGTTCAATCGATGCCCTTAGTCCATCAAAGTTAGCCCTTCTAAAATTAAGTGTTTTGGTGGCGTATTTACCAATTTGCTTTTTTGCATTAATCTCAAATGAGACCATATTATGGTCACTATTCCCCAAGTGTTCTCTTATTTGGATGTTTGAGATAAGCTCCTCATTGTTTGTTATTACCAAATCCAGACAGGCATCCATTCTAGTTGGGGTGTCTACTAATTGTGCCATAAATTTGTTATTAAGCAGGTCCAGAAACTTGCTGCCCCTAGCTGAACTAGTTGTGCCACACTTCCAATCTATATCTGGGTAATTAAAATCTCCCATGATTAGAACTTCATTCATATTTGCAGCCTTTTCAATTTGTAATAAAAGCTGATCTTCTCCATCAATGCTAATATTTGGTGGCTTGTAGCATACACCTACAAGTAATGTGCGATTCTTTTTAGCGTCTAAGCTAATCTCCACCCACAGTGTCTCCACATCAGTTCCAGTTACTTCATGTACACCTTCTTTAATACTGGGATTTAATTTAGGATTTACATACAGACAAATCCCTCCCCCTTTTCTATTTACTCTGTCCTTTCTAAAAAGTGAGTAACCTTGTAAATTAACTGACCAGTCGTGGGTCTCATCCCACCACGTTTCTGTGATTCCGATTAAATCATACTGTTCAGCACTTACCAGTATCTCCAGCTCACCCATTTTGTTTGTCAAGCTTCTTGCATTTGCTAAAAGACATTTGAGATTACTACCCATTTTCTGTTTAGTTGACAAACACTTAATGTGTGCAGGTTTAATTATATGGACCTCCCTTTGGTCTATGTTAACCCCACCACTGCTTTCCTCCTCTCCCATAGCTAGACCCACCTTCCAATCTACCCTAGCTACCATTGCTTCTTTTTGATATTGACCCTCCCCCCCAGAGCTTAGTTTAAAAGCTCATCTAATCCTATAGCCATCCTCGCCCCTAATACTGCAGCCCCCTCATCATTGAGGTGCAGCCCATCCCGTCCAAAGAGTCTGTAGCCGACTGCAAAGTCTGCCCAGTGCTCCAAGAACCCAAATCCCTCTTCCTTGCACCACCTTCGCAACCACGCATTTATCTCCCTAAGCTCCCGCTGTCTCCCTGACGTAGCGCGTGGTACTGGTAATATTTCCGAGAATATTACCTTGGAGGTCCTTTCCTTTAGCTTCTTTCCTAGTTCCCTAAAATCATTTTTAAGGACCCCCCACCTACCATTTACTTTGTCATTAGTACCAATGTGTACTATGACCGCTGGATCATGCCCAGCCCCTCCCAATAATCTGCCTACCCGTTCCGCTAAGGAGCACAACACTACATGTAAACGGAGGACGTATATATACGTCCTCATGGTCCTCAAGGACCATGTTTTTCAGGACGTATATATACGTCCAAATGCGTTAAGGGGTTAAACTCCTACCTGACCTGGTAAAGGCCCTGACAGATGAGGTACATTTGTATATAAAGATTTAATGTCCATTGCACATAGAATAGATAGAGTGTGGATTAACGAACTAGGAGCTCTCTCTAATGAGAATAACACTGCAGGTCTAAATAGTTTGTTAAATTGTTCTGTTTGTTTATAAAATGTATTTATAAAAGTTGTTCATAATATGTTTAATAACTGTTTATAATATTAATTTATAACATTTATATAATATATAAATGTTATGTGTAATGTTTTACTATGATCCCTTTGTAGGTCATTCACTAATTAATTGTACATACCTCTGTATAAAATCATTGTTAATTGCATATTGTATTGTTAATTGACTCACACTGGTCTTGTGACCAGAGTGTGTGTATATATATATATATATGTGCATATATATATGTGTATATATATATATGTGTGTGTGTATATATATATATATATATGTGTATATATATATATATATATATATATATATATATATATATATATATATATATATATGTATGTATATATATATATATATATATGTGTATATATATATATATATATATATATATATATATATATATATATATATGTGTAAGGCCATAGGCCTGTATTTGTGGGAGGAGTTAGCATTACCTATTTAACACTACTCCCCCCTCCTTACCTCTGCCGTCAACTACGCTGTTCACCGGTCTTCATACGCGATGCACATCCGCTTCCGGTTCCGTCACTCTGCCACTGCATACCCACCCGGCAGCAACGCATATCTATCTCGGAGAAGGTAATCGGCGGGTATAGCCACGTTTAGGCTGTCCCCGCCATTCAGCATTTCCCCTCCGGTAGTTCACCCCCCTTTTACTACGTTGGGCCGCTTGTCCCACGGAGAGGAATCCGGCATGACACCACTCACACGTGGCTAGCCGCAATCTGCGTTACACATGAAGCAAATGCATAATCATTCAGGCTTCGTGTTGGTTTGTTCTCACCCCTATGGTCCATACAACTAATAAGTGGTTAGGATGCGTTGTCACCGTGCCCTGTTGCCTTACATCTATCAAATGTTGTTAAGTCATCAAAATCATTCAACACAGTTTAGTCACCTTGGGGGCGAGCATGCTTCACTCGAGAATGTATGCAAGTAATATGTTGGTTTCTGCCATCTTTGTGAATTAGGAGACGCGGGGGGGGGGGGGAGGGGGCATTAAAGAGACACAGACTGCTCCAACAGGGATATCTACAGTTAATTATACAAAATAGATGTGTGCTCAGTTTCAAGGTTACTTATCCTCTTTCAGCAAGCAGCTTTATTTTTATAAAGAATGTTTATATGTATTATAGCATATTACAAGAACTTGTTGGGCATTGGGTACACTAGGCTGTACAGGATGCTACTATATCAAAGCCTCATTGACAGTTACTCACAGTTATACAGTGTGCTTTACAACTTTGATCTCCTACCTTTTAGTTATGCGGCATTAGCGCCATCTACTGGATGCAGAAATAAATGCTGTATTAGTATTGTATAATGCATATGACCACCGGTCCTGTCCGGCAATAGCTACTGGACTGTCCTTTTGCAGACAGTGGGTGGCAAGTTGCGGGTCAATATCAGCGGCAGTTAAGCGTAAGTTACATGTTTGTTGTATAGTTGTCTTGTGTGTCATTGGCCGTTGCTCTATGACTCTCTCTGGTTGTAACTCACAAACATACCGCAGTTTCAGTAAACCATTTCATTGTACAACTCGCTAGGTCATTATGTTAGACATAAATTGCGTTACGTTTAAGCATCACTCATGTCCCCCTTTTTTCCTGTCATGTACCACCTCAATTTCAGGTTTCACAAGAATACTTAGCTACAACCCGCTTGGTAGCACCACTACTCCTCGCATTTTTCAGGTGCTTTTCTACATTTAGTCATGTCAATTATTTGTCTACCTTGCTCCTCTTACCCTGCCTAATAAAACCCTTCTCTACAACCAATAGATCTATGTAAAAATCAAACATATTATTCCGGAGTTTGCTATTCCCAAGGACTGAGTCATTTGCAGAATACTTTAAAATAACTTGAAGCAAAACTGACATCATGCATTCAGAACACACAACATGGCATGCATTCAGAACACAAAAAACAGTCAGATGAAATGGCAGCAGACAAAACAATATGGTGTCCCATCCACGACGTGACTCCAGAGGCCCCTACAGTCCATATAATATTCATACTGTTCTCCCCTTTTATTCTTAGAAATTGACATTGTCTGTTTTTAAGGATAACCATCAGGAGTTGCCTGGTCAACATAATCATTGTATCCAAGATCATAAGGCACACTTCCTCGATTTCACACATTGGTTGGTCATCCAGCTTAGTTGCACTGTAAGCTTCCATAATGGGGAATATCTGAGCAGTGTCTTCCAGTCTTCTCGTAGGGGCATGATGTCAGTGGTCAGGATGCACTTGAGGATGAGACCCTTGAAACAAACAACATAAACAATTAGCAACACTGATCTCACACATGCTAAACCACTTACAAGTTTCGCTCCAAGTGATCCTAGCCAATTTCCCAGTCCCAGGGGATCTCACGGATTACTTGTGGACACTTTTTAACCTATTCCTTAAATCCATAATCCTTCTTGATTAGTCTCTCTTACAAAAACAAACTAACCTATTTAAAATATCAGATACATTTCCTGAGATTTTATATATTGTCTACATAAAATTCCACAAACATATTATCAAAATACAGTTTCTTATGGGTCGACTCATTGTGTTTGGTAGAGTCAGTCTGCAAAAATTCACTATACTCTAAACATACCTGTAATATCACAATTAAACAAATCTCTACTACAAAAATTACAAGCCTTCAATAACAATTGTATACATTTGTACATATGAAAATATACTTCCCAACAATGATGATCTTTTGTATACTGTTGTATCTGTTGCAGACTCCTGGGTGTATTCTTTGCGAGTTATCCTAGGTTGACGACTCAGCTTATGTTGGCTAGTGGTCAGGGATTATTATGCCCATCAAAACATTAAATTGCTGCTCCTTTGTTGGCCTGTTTGTCAGTACAGGAATGTGATTTATGCAAATAACATGGATCCAGGAGTTAATTTGAACAATTTTCACAACACTATTCCAGTAGACTTTGTTAGGATCCTTTCTTTACTTGTATTGTAAGTATTTCTTCTTTTAAAATAAACTTTTTCTTTCTTTAGAAATAATCTTTTATCAGCAATAGATTCGTTGGTGCACTGTGAACTTGTCTTTTGTTGGCTGTACAGCTTTAATCTATATGGAAATAAAACTCAAAATATTCCAATTAGTAACATGCAATATTTCATTAAACATTTTGGCTTATTTGCTTTACATTAAAATATCATTAAAAATATTATGACTCTTAACTCATGTCTCAAAATAACTAGACCACTCTTTTGTTCTTAAAAATGTTATTATTATTTTTATGAATCTCCTGACTGAGCATGATGAGTGTAATATACAACTGATAATAATAATCACTCACTGTTAATAATCATTAGCTCTTCATTAGTGATTAAGACCTCTTACTGGAACTGCATCAGTAATAATCTAGATTTGCTGGTCCTTATTAGTAAACTCTGAAACAACATCTACATAGACTGGAGCTACTTCAATAAAACTAACAGGCGTGGCCTGTCAAAAAAAAATATTTTATAAAAATTCACAATTGCTACATATACTTCATCAAAATTATTGACAACAAAATATATCTCTTGACCATTATCAATATACTATCAACATGACCACTGCACAGAACACAACTTTGGCCCATTCCCCCTCCCTTCACACACACACAAAATTTTTTTAAAAAAATTACTTTTGCAGCCACTGCTACAACTCTCTTATCTGCAATTAGACAAACAGATAGAAGGGGAAATGAAGGGGGGGTTTCTGGGGGGACTTTTTCTCTCATTCATATACAACAAAAACTATCTGAATTTATATAATTAACTCTTTCACCTCCAACACCACAGCATATTTAAGAACATGACACTTGCTAATTCTTTCCACTAATCACTGACAGATGTACATTCTCATAAATTAAAATTTAACTTGTATCTAAAATTTTAAACAACAGCTTAATAATCTCTCCCACTGTATCACATGGGGTACTTTGCCTTAATTATAACAAACACTAAAATTCAACAAATAAATATTTTTAGCATTACGTATGTGTGTGTGTGTGTATATATATTTACTGTATATAATGCTAGCTCTCTATTTATTTAAATATGTATTGCTCTCCAGCTGGTAATCTGACGTTCCCTATAATTTGAAAATTATATTCATATATCACCAACAATGTAAGTAGCGCTGTAGCACTGTAAAAATAATTCTGGTCACACCACAAAAATAAAACAATTACGGTAAATGCAAATTACCAAAAATTATATTGGATGGGCAGGGAGTTTATTTAAAAACACTGATCAATACTTTTCAGTATAAACCAAAAGTTCTACCTCTTATTGGTATATACCATACACATTATTACTTATGTCTTTCCTTTCAAATTAATATTCACTTTTAAATCCTAACTGTTATATTCTTAGTCCATAACATCTTCTCTTTATACATATTTGCAACATGACCTCTCACCTTCTACAACATACAAAAACCTTTTATCTTTATCAATTGCTATTTTCATGGCCCACAAAGCCTTCAACAGCTTAACACAAAAATCCCCCACTTCTCAACATTTTACGAATAAACGTTACTCAAGTCTTTTTCTAGTATCAACTCTGAAATCCTACTTAAATCTAAAATATATCAGTACCTACAAATGCCTTAAAAATAATCAATACATCTTTCCTTATCTATTTTATCTAAAGTGTTGGAAAATGTGATATCTTATATTGGAAAAAACCAAAATCCATCTTCAACATACACTAAAAATTCAAATACAAAAATCCTTCCAACCTACATAAAAAATATATACTGGTCAAGATACCCAAATACAAAAAGGAAAAAATATACCCTAAACAAATAAACATTTCTAATAGGTAACATGTAAAACCTGTTAAATGTTTAGAGTTTTTAAACAAATATTAGATTTCTTTTTACCCTCATAATTTTACATGATGCCACTGAATATATAGATTGAATCAAAATAAACCTTAATAAAAATCAAATAATGGCATTTATGAAATTTTACAGCTGTTATACTATCCACTGGATTGATCACGTATATATAACAAGATGTCCAAGAGAGACCTTGAGTAATATATGACTCTTACTGTTTTACACACACATATTTTTATTTTTATTACTTAAAAATACAGTTACGCAAGCGCAGTAGCTAATTAATTCTAAAACTATGCATATCACTAATAAAATTATTGACTTTGCCAAAATAAAATAACTTTGCTTACCCAAACTAACACAACTACAGTGACTATTGTTAATTTCCTGCTAAAACTAATTTATTATAAAACTTCTTGTCACACTGATGAATATAACCCAGAAGACCTTCACTCATGAATCATTCAAAATTATACTAAAAGGCTGAAAATGCCGTATTTTTTTTTTTTTTTTTGTGAGCGCTCTTTGAGTGATGCATAAGATACGTCTTCTGTACTCCACTAAATATAAAACACTACCTTTTGTTACATCTCTATAAAACACGACTGCTACTTTGGGGCTGTTGACACGAAACTAGGACATGTCTCTACTCTTGTGGTAAAATATTAGAGACTTTTACTGTAACACTATTGCCCATTTGCGCAGACATCACTTATAAAAATACAATTATATCTTAAAAAATATCAGTTACAAAAATTACTTATGCAAACATTTAAACAATAATGACAATTCTCCTAATGATAACATTAAACATAATATGCCACAGCTTCTATGGTCTTATCAACTTGCACAGCTACCATATCCAAAACACCAAGATACAGTGTACTTGGGAGTTACAGACACGAGACTCTAATCTTCAATATGTTTTACAGAAGGATCTGTATCCTCTGTTACATAACTTCAGTTCAGAACTATTATCTTCTTACTTGTACATGTGTCCCAGCCAAACTAAAAATACTTAACACTTATAATTCTGTTTAACAATGCAATGTTATAATATTCTTATACTGTATACATAAAATTTCTACTATATACATAAAACACTGTGTACTGCAGGGAGACAAATCAAACATACCTTATGGCCACAGACAAAGCAGTTAATTCCTTATCTGACAATGTGCATGTCGCTCTACTGTGTGGGCTCTGATCAAACAGGAAGTGCTGGATACAGCGACTCTGTCTTAGCTTTCTGTGGGACAGGACTCTTAGGGTATTTAGATTTACCCTTGTTAATTTTCTCTTCCTTTGGGTTTAATTATTATGACATTATTATACCTGAACTACATACTGTGGTCACATAAATTTGAGTGTAATAATGGGGGTTCCATACAAAGGGACATTATTCCTTTTGCCTGATATAAAACTTGTAGTGGCTAAATCACTTAACTTTTGTCCCATTATGAACAGATAATTTTATGCAGTTCACACAACTTAATATACAATTCTTATCTTATACTTTAACATATGTACAAATAACCTTTGACACACCAACGACAGTTTAGAAAGTAACACTTCCTAATTACAAATTGCTTGTATATATTTATCTACATATATACATATATATCTCTTAGTAGGTTTTGTTAAACTGTGCCGCGACCCAGTGTCACGCACTTCAGCGATTTCCCAGTGAAATCTTAATATCTATATCTATTATTAGCACTTCAGCGATTTCCCAGTGAAATCTTAATATCTATATCTATATTTGTGTACCAGAAACACAATATTTTCTCGTCCCAGTGACAAGTACCATAGATCAATAGATTATTTTAAATTGTGTACCAGAAACACAATATTATCTCGTCCCAGTGACAAGTGTTTAACAACAACCCACGGCTTTACTTAAGCCACTAAATTTTTAGGTACGGGATTCGGAGAGACAAGGAAGCACAGCATAGAAGTATAAAATACAACCATGCACAACTTGTACTCACCCTGTATGTCCGAATCCCACTTCTGACACCAAATTGAAAGGAACGGCCGGTCTCTGTTCCTTGATCAGTTACTTCTAAGGCCGTTGATGTGTGGCAGGTTAGCAGATATCTGGAGAGCTGTGAAGGCGGAAAACAAAATACACAAGGCACGTGTTTCTTTATTCTCAGCTCTGAATATAGTTTATTAAACATTGGTATTTATACACAAATCTAGGCGTTGTCCTGTGCATTGATTGGTTATAGGTTTTGCACAAACATAGCATCAAGTACATGAGAAACGGCATATACATGTCACAAGGGGGGGTGGACAATGGATACATATATTGTCACTAGGCAGAAAAGCTAAAATAAAACTCAATATAGTCAGTCAGCAGACAAGACAGTTGAAACTTGCTACAACATTAGTTCCTCTTTTTGTAGTCTAAGACATTCTTAAATAAACCATTATGTCTCATCTGACTTCCTCAGGGACTGTGACCTTTATCTGAACTTGGTCAAGCAAGGGGGGCTTCTCAACATCAATTTAACCCTTTCAGGTCTCTCACAGAAGTTCCTCACTGAAACCTCGCTTAGGTTTCACTAGGTACGTGGTGCACCCATTCCTCGAAACGCCTGTTCAGGGTCAGAAACTGGCTGTATAGGGTTAGGCGCTGGCCTTAGTCCAACAGTAGCTGGTCCCGTGAGGCCAATCATAGTTAGAGCCTCACATTCACCCGCCTAGAGGGTTTTCAGTCAGGGCCTCACCTGTCACGGCCACACGTTTATGCATCTTTTACCATCACTGAGAAGCCAACACCCCGCCACCACGCTAGTGGCCCATGCCCCACGCCCACATCATAGGTAGAGCCTCTCACCTGCCGCTTGGCAACTAGTACTGCCTCACCTGTCACGGGGTCGAGAGTTTTTCGCTTCGGCACTAGTTAGCCAGCCAGTACTATTTATACTCAACGGTGTCTTATTAACTAGGTTGTCGTGGCTGTGTTTGTTTTTCTTGGTATTTATTTCTCCAGTATGTCTCAAGAAGCTCTGACATACAAGAGACACTGAACACCATCTTATCATCCCTACACCGTATCTTGGCACACAGCCACTTACTGGCTCGGGTAGCCTTATCCGCAAATACCAAGAAGGCGTACGACAGAGCCATGACCATCTTCCAAAGGTTCACAGTAGAATTCGCTCTACACGACTATTCAGTTCAGACCATGGTCGCATTTGCTTCCTTTTGCCACCTCCAACTCAGACTTTCACACAATAAAATAAAACTCTACCTATCCGGCGTACAACACCACGTCTTGACCACTTTTCCAAACCATTCTCCTTTCCTCAATACTTACCCGGTAAAGAATATACTAAAAGGCATAAGCAAACTTGGTTTTCACACAACTAACCCATAGACGGAAGCAGGTTCCGGGCATTATCAGACATACTAGACACACTACCATTCGAACCCCACACTAACCATCATTAAATCCTCCATTTGGCGTTTTATGGATTCCTTAGGCCTGGGGAATTCACAGTTACAGCTCGAACAGACATACGGTCATGTCTCGCCAAAGAGGATTTAAGGAAGGTAAATGACCATTACATCCTGTCACTCAGGCATACTAAAACCAGTCAAATAGGCCATCCGGTGGAGGTCCCCTTTTACCCTACCAGGAATTACTGGTGGCCAGTCAAAGTCCTGGACAGTTACTTAACACATATCATAGATTATCCCAGTCGCTCTCCACTTTTTGTACTACTAGATAGTCCCTTAACCACTACCAAGTTCGTTTTCTACATCCGTACACTGTGTGTCAAGTTAGGTTGGGACCCCACTTCCTATACAGGACATTTGTTCAGGATAGGGGCCGCATCTGCCGCATCCAGTACTAACACGCCAGTACACATCATTAAGAAGTTAGGCCGTTGGGAGTCTGCGGTATACCACAGGTACATACCACAGCCAGAGAAAGAACTAAGACAAGCATTCAAGAATCTTGTGTCATGATCTGTTAAGAATAAAGTGTGATTTTTCTTTGCAACTTTTTGCCCTCTTTATTTACAGGCCTACCCCCTACGTCGGTTCCAGCACACTTCACCGACTTGTCCTATCTAGTGGTATTTTTACAGTACTTATTTACCGACCACAAATATATATATATATGTATGTATATACATATATATACACACATATATGTATATATATATATATATATATATATATGTATGTATATATATATATATATATATATATATATATGTGTGTATGTATATGTACACATCCAATAGAAGAAAATACACACTCACAGGTCTTTAGGATCAAAAAAAGTTAATTATGTTAAGTCGATACTTCAATAAATCATGTGCAAGTAGTCGACGTTTCGGTCCCCGTTCTGGACCTTTATCAAGACTATACACACATGTATATATATA
This sequence comes from Pelodytes ibericus, assembly GCA_036172795.1. Taxonomy (NCBI): domain Eukaryota; kingdom Metazoa; phylum Chordata; class Amphibia; order Anura; family Pelodytidae; genus Pelodytes; species Pelodytes ibericus. The sequence continues at coordinate 59,602,880 of CM069861.1, forward strand.
TATATATATATATATATATATATATATATATATATACACATGTATATATATATATATATATATATATATATATATATATATACACACATGTTTATATATATATATATATATACACACACACATGTATATATATATATATATATATATATATATATATATACATGTGTGTATATATATATATATATATATATATATATATATATATATATATATACACACACATGCATATATATATATTTATATATATATATATATATATATATATATATATATATATACACACATGTATATGTGTATATATATATATATATATAGATATATATATATATATATATATACACACATGTATATATATATATATATATATATATATACACACATGTATATATATATATATATATATATATATATATATATATATATATATATATATATATTTATATATATATATATATATATATATATATATATATATATATATATATATATATATACACCGTATTTGCTCGATTATAAGACGAGGTTTCGACCTGGATCCCCCTCTCTAGCAGCAGGGGATGTCAACGAGCGCAGACTCCCCTGCTTCCGCCGGTCACGACCGCCGGAGCTTCTGTGAAGAAGCCGGGTACTTCCGCTTTCGTCACAGAAGTCCCGGCGAGCGTGCCGGGCGGCAGCAGGGGAGGTCTGCGCTCATCGCGCAGACTTCCTCTGCTGCCCCACTAGCCACCAGGGTAAATCGGGCAGCTGGGGGTTGTCTGCACGATACGTGCAGACATCCTCCATGCTGCCCGACATGGCAGACTATTATGACGGACAGCTGTCCGTCATAATAGACTGCCGTGTCGGGCAGCATGGAGGATGTCTGCAAGTATCGTGCAGACATCCCCCGGCTGCCCCCACTAGCCACCAGGGATTGAGGTACAGGTAAGGGTGGGGGGCAGAGAGACAGGGGGAGGGAGGGTGTGGGGCAGAGAGACAGGGGGAGTGAGGGAGGGGGGCAGAGAGACAGGGGGGACAGAGCAGGAAGGGGGGGAGAGACAGAGGAAGGGGGGCAGAGAGAAACATGTTTTGGGGAAGAGACAGGTGAGTGGGGAGTGAGACAAAGCTGGGGGCAAGGGAAAGAGAGAGGCAGCATTGGCACATAAAAATAAATAAACACAAGAAATGCATTTTTTTTATATAATATTTTATTAAAAAAGCAATTTACATGTGAATATATACAAGTTTAACTTTTTTCCTATAGGGTAGTCTTATATTCAGGCTTTTAGTTTTTTTCCTAAAGGAATATCCAAAGTTTGGGGGGTCGTCTTATAATCAGGGTCGTCTTATAATCGAGCAAATACGGTATATATATATATGTGTATATATATATATATATATATATATATATATATATATATATATATATATATATATGTATATATTAACTCACTGCTTTTGCATTTATATACTCAACTTGAAAAAGGCTCACTGTGCCGGAGCCGGGGATAATTTATGAAGCAATAAACTCACCATGTGGTTTTCCATTAAGAACTGAATACCATTGTCATTTTTGTTTCAATGTGTGAGAATTATTCCTCTGACCTCACAGAAGTGCCAATAGAAGCTTTATTGCAACAATTGTAAACACTAATTTGTGTTACATTATATACATTGTACTCCTCTGTCCTTTACACTTATAACTGTTTTGAGTGCATCAATTTATATATATATATATATCCGTGGACTTTGCTGTTAATGTTAAATAAAGAACCCCCCCCCCCAAAAAAAAAATGATATATATGAAGGAAACAGAATTAAACAAAAATCGTGTTATAGAAAAATACGACTATTTTACTTATATCGAAAATAAAATAAATCCACCTATTCTGAAAAATATCATGCCAACAAAAGAAAAAAATAAAAATAAAGCAAAACTAGCCCAGGCCCCCCATTTATATGATATGGGAGCTGGGAGCACTTGCCCAGATTTTTATTATTAGGGTTTTAAACTTTTCTTTTTTTTTTTTACATTTTATATGGAGGACAGAGACTACTATTTTGGTGATCCGATCTCTGATTTTCATGTCGATTCAGAAGCACTTCTGAGTAGCCCAAATTGAAGGACTTTTCGGATCACAGAAGTCAACTCTTATATCATGAAACATCTAGCAAGTAGTCCTTTTTCTATGATGCAAGATGATTTGTTATGGGACTTATATATTAAAATGCTTCTTGTTTGTTTTAGGCTCCATTCTGAGGGTTCTGCAGTATATAGAAAGGCAGTGTATGTGGAATATACAGATACCACTTTCACAAGAACAAAGCCACAGCCTGAAGGGACAGGTAGGATCTGATTTTGCCAATTACAATTTTTGTTAATTGCTATAGAATATACATCATTAAACATTTTGGTGCAAAGATACTTCATAACAGATATTAAGGGTTACAAAAGAACATAAAAATATTTACATAGAAAGATAGTGTAGAGTCTGTTTTATAAATGGTAATTTTGGGTTGTTTTGCTTCATATATGCATTTGCCTGATTCTGTTATATTGAGTTTGCAATTACTTCAGTAATGGATTAGATAATATATCTGTTATTCACGCTTTATTTATGAATTACAAATATATTAATCATTGGAACACATTGGTTAAAAACAATGCTAAAAATGTCATCTATAAACAATAGTGAAACAAAATTAACATGTTTGTGAAAGGTATGGGTTTTAGACATGTGTAAAACTAAAATTTTCATTTCGTTTTTTTGTCCATTCGGACAAAAATGTTATTTATTTCATCTAAAACAAATTTCGTTCATTACTGCATTCGTTTCAGACAAAATTCGTTCATTATTTTCGTTTCATTTTGGACTGGACTAGCGGGGCCCCTGAGTCACCAATGGGACCTCATATTTGCTCCTCCAGGTAGGGGGCCTGGAAGGTTTTATAGTCCCGCTCACGTGGGTGCCTGGACACCAGGGACCCCGATTTCTGCCTTTGCCTCTGCCAACTAAGAGAAGTTGGGAAGGCCAGTCCCCCTGACCATAGCGGGCCTTGACAAGAAGCTCTCCAGAAGGAGACGAGTTGTTTGTGACTCTTAGCAGTGGATCACTCAGCTTGTGTGGCGATGAAGAATGCAGCTAGCTGTGAGAATTAGTGTGAGCCCGAGTTCCTCCTAGGGCTATGCCTGCCTGAGGATCGCTACTCGGCCAATTGCTGCTCCCAACCATGGGTGGCGCTGCTGGGGTTGTCGAAGGCTGGCTGGGGGGCCCCCTATCCCTGCTGCACTCCTCCCCCACAGAGGCACATTCAGGGGTCCAAGGGAATGTTGATGATTCACCCAACCCATGGACCCGGAGCGTGGATGGCGGCAGTGACTCCAGAGGATGAGGTAATGGCGCACCTGGTCCGCACCTGCTGCCACAGCTCCCCCATCCCCTGCTGCGATTTACTTGTGGTGATTTGAGCCAGCAGTTGCGCAAGCACATTCGTATAACCATTCCGTTTTGTGCAGGGGTGATGCTCTTTTTGGGCACACAGCCTTTCTTCTGGTCTATGTTCCATGTCTAGCATTGCCAATGCTGCCATCGACTATCTGTGTACCTGTGTACTTGCAACCTGTTTGCAATCTGCTGGCATGGCAGTCCTTCACGGTGTAGTGCAATCAATACTGCCTTTTCTTGGGAAGTCAGTTGTTTGTATTGGGGAATTTTAAACTCAGCCTTGCTTTGTGCGGCCTGGAAAACAAACACACCTAACTGTCTGCAGCAAAAAGTAAACATTTTGTCATACAAATATTTAATAATTAAGTGCTGCAATATAGCTTTTCACTACTGTATTTAATAAACAAAATGTTTATGCCGTAAATCTTTCCACTACTATATCTCACTATATATATATATCTCTCACTATATATATATATATATATCTCACTATATATCTCTCTCATGCTCTCATAGTCCAGCTGTTCAATTCTCTTTGCAGAGATTTTTTGTTTACTCCTAAGCCCCTTCTGCTTATCCAGAACTTGTCACTCACCCATAGGATCTCAGTTTTTCATACTAAAGAAGTATAGATAGTTACCATCATCAGTACAACAGATGTGAACAGTTTATTGGGACAACATCAACATATCTATACAGTATCAGAATCTTGATACGAATTATTGAACCATAGACATACAGTGGATATAAAAAGTCTACACACCCCTGTTAAAATGTCAGGTTTCTGTGCTGTAAAAAATTAGACAAAGATAAATCATTTCTGAACTTTTTCCACCTTTAACCCTTTAAGGACCAGGGATTTTCCTGGGCCAAGGACCAGAGCGTTTTTCAATTTTTAATACACGGTTTTTGAAACATAATTTTCCTCTCTCTCATTTAACGTACACATACAAGTTATATGTTGTTTTTTAAAGGACAGTTAGAGCTTTCTTTTGATACCCTATACATAAAAATGATTTACATTTTAGTATTAAAAAAATATAAAAGAGGAAATTTTTGAGGAAACAAAAGTTTTTCCACATTATTTTCCCAGTAATAACCTACATAACTAGTGCAACACTAACCCACTTATCCCCCCTAATTAACTAACTAATAAAAAAGAAAAATATTGGTTCCCAAACCCCCCATAACAAAAAAGACAGAAAAAAACTCTGAAGAGTGCGATGTCAGATCAGTAAAAATCATGCAACAGGCATGCAGGGGTTAAATTTTATTAAATATATTAAAATTACCTTTATTTATTAAAAAAAAACTTTATAAATTGTAAAAATAAAAAAATCTGTTAAAAAAAAAACTAAATGAGGGCCATAAAGTGGAAGGAAACTGATCACAGTTAAAAACTGTGATCAGCAATGAAAGGGTTAATATTTTTTTTTTTTTTTTAACCTCTGTATTTAATTAATTTATTTTTACTTACAGGTCACTCTCTGTGCTTCACTATAAGAACGTGAAGCACAGAGAGTGAATTAGAGGCAAAGTCAGTGTGTGAACAATCACCCCGATCACATGCCCGGAAATCGACCGATCGGGTCCAGGAGCTTTTCCTCGGGTGCGAGGCTTAGTCCTGGACTCGTTGCAGACTAGCTGGCGGTGCCCACGGAGCGCACCGTCGGCTAGACTGCATGACGAGTTAACTCGTCATAAGGTTGCTAATGCGGCGGCTCTTATGACGAGTTAACTCGTCATAAGGACGGGAAGGGGTTAATGTGACCTATAAACTGTACAACTCAATTGAAAAAAACGCCGAAATCTTTTAGATAGAGGGAAGAAAAAATATAAAAATAAAATAATGTGGTTGCATAAGTGTGCACACCCTCTTCTAACTGGGGATGTAGCTGTGTTCAGAATTAAGCAATCACATTCCAAATCATGTTAAATAGGAGTCAGCATAAACCTGCCATCATTTAAAGTGCCTCTGATTAACCCCAAATAAAGTTCAGCTGCTCTAGTTGGTCTTTCCTGAAATGTTATTAGTCGCATCCCACAGCAAAAGCCATGGTCCACAGAGAGCTTCCAAAGCATCAGAGGGATCTCATTGTTAAAAGGTATCAGTCAGGAGAAGGGTACAAAAGAATTTCCAAGCCATTAGATATACTAGACATGTGCAAAACTAAAATTTTCGTTTCGTTTTCGTTTTTCGAAAATGTTATTTATTTAGTCTAAAACGAATTTCGTTCATTACTACATTCGTTTCAGACGAAATTCGTTCATTATTTTCGTTTCGTTTAATTTTATTCGTTCGTTTTATAGAATACGTGTAATACTATTAGCTTTCTATAAACCGAATGAGAGCCCCATTCATATGAAATTCTTATGAATGGGGCTCTCGTTCGGTTCATAGAAAGGCAATAGTACTACATGTTTTCTATAAGCCGAAAGTCTATAAACCGAAAGTTCGGTTTATAGACTTTCGGCTTACGGAATACATGTATTCCTATTGCTATTCTATAAACCGAACGTTCGGTTTATAGAATAGCAATAGGATTACATGTATTACATAAGCCGACAACCTATAAACCGAACGTTCGGTTTATAGGCTGTCGGCATTTCACTACACGGAGACAGAGTCTCCATTCATAAATTTATGAATGGAGACTTTGTATACGTGTAGTGAAATGCTATTGTATTCTATAAACCGACTCTATTTCGGCTTATAGAATGCAATAGTACTACGAATGGACGAATGAACGAATGATTTTCGTTTATTAACCATTCGTTCATTCGGCTTTCGTTAGCTTAGCATTTTCGTTCTTCGTTTTTCGGACGAATGGACGAAAATGCTATTTTCGGACGAAAATGCATTCGTCCAAAAACAAATGCACATGTCTAATGGATATCATTAGACAAGCATTACTAAAAGTTTTCTCATATAACACTGACATCGGAACACATACACAATTGCACACCATAGAAGAAGCCCTAACCAGAGTCCGTATTATGGATCTGTCGCAGGGTTAGACAAAGATCACTGGGATGGGCCTGATGCAGAAGAATTCACTGCAAGCATGAGTACTAGGTTTGTAACGGCAGCCCCCAGTGCCAAAAGAGGGTTTTCAATGCTAAAAGGTACCACACCAAGGCTTCACCAGAAGAAGATTAAAGTTTTGGAATGGCCCAGCCAGAGCCCAGACCTGAATCCGATTGAAAATATGTGGGGGATCTGAAGAAGGCTCTGCACAGGAGATGCCCTCGCAATCTGACAGATTTGGAGTGTTTTTGCAAAGTAGAGTGGGCAAATCTTGCCAAGTCAAAATGTGCCATGCTGATAGACTCATACCCAAAAAGACTGAGTGCTGTAATAAAAACAAAAGGTGCTTCAACAAAGTATTAGTTTAAGGGTGTGCACACTTATGCAACCACATTATTTTATTTTTATATTTTTTCTTCCCTCTACCTAAAAGATTTCAGTTTGTTTTTCAATTCAGTTGTACAGTTTATATGTCACATTAAAGGTGGAAAAAGTTCTGAAATGATTTATCTTTGTCTCATTTTTTTTACAGCACAGAAACCTGACATTTTAATAGGGGTGTGTAGACTTTTTTATATCCACTGTACAAGGATAATTGAATTTGGTGCCTAAGAGCCAGGCACCAATCAGGAGTGAGTAGAAGACAGTGTCGACCAAACCCAGATGAGTGGGAATGGTCTAAAGTTCAATTATAGCACTTTAATTTGGTGGCCAATGCAGAGGCGAGTGATGCGGCCCTCCGTTCACTCTGGTTCTGAGCTACCTGGTCTATATGGTTAACTCAGGTGGCGAACATATGACCAATGAGGTTAGGAGCTACATCTCCATCCATACATGGGGTTGCGGACCTGATCTGTTTTGTAATAATCTCCAAATTAGCAAATTGTTGAGTAGATATAAAATTGTTATCCTCAACTATGATTTGTTTCTGTTTTATTGCTAGTGTGATCCCATTTTTATTTATTGTAAAATTGCTTTATTCATTTTCTCAAAAAAGTTTATCTTTAATTGTTTCTTTTATTTTCCATATATCTTTTATTATATTTTTATCGGGATAATCTTTGTGTGTCCATTTTAGCTTTGCTAATTTTATATGGAGAGATTTTCACCTTTTTTTTCTTATCAATAGACCCCATTTTTATGATACTAATTTACAAGTACTCCATAAGGTGATATCTAATACTTCTCTGTTGTCATTAATAGCTAGAAGACTCAATGCTTCTATATTTCGAGGAGATTTAAAAAGGTTCTCATTTAACCTTTGGCTTGATATTATTTTATATTTTAAGTTGTTTTTAATTTCCTAAATGACAGTTGCATTTTCTGACCATGTCATTGGTCCAGTTTTGTCTTTCAAAATTAAATTCATAAACTGAACTATATTTACAAAGAGGTCTATGCAAGAGTATAATTGTTGTGCATTTGAAAAAAAGGTATAATCCAAATCATCTGTATTATATACTCTCCAAAAGTCAAAGGAGATTATACAAACAGTCTTGCTTTTGAGTCCCCACTAATTCTCCCAGACCACCCCGTATGAGACGAAAAACGCCCATTCAACCACCATCCTTCAGTTATGACAGATTATTTTATCCATCCAACCAAATACTGCAGGTGCCACAGGAAACTTTAAAGGTACATGGATGGGGAACTCAATTACGAAAGATAAAAAAGGAAAAACAGCTCTAGAGAAGAAAACAAACAAAAGATTGCTTTTTTTTTAAGAATATTTAACAAGACAGTAAAGTACAGCATCAATAGTTAACATTGTATCAAACGTTATACTAATCATAACCAGGGAGTGTTAATTATACACATCAATACAGCCCACTACGCTACTCAAAGATGGAGGGGTAGAAAGAGGAGAAAGGGGAAAAGTAGAGAGTGGGAAAAAACTTCCCTCCTTGCCTCCCCTGCTCCTGATACCATTAAAGTAAATATGTACATCAATTAAAACCTTTAATATTGTATAAGTGAAAACATCCAATTCTAAATTCCATCACAGGATTATAACAACTAATCAGATCTGTCTTATCCCTTGTGATCAGCATAAACCGGGAAACATTTCCAATCTACCTAACCTGTTCTTCCAAGAACCTATATGCTGTGCAGAAAAGACAAAACCATAAACTGTACCAAAATCATGAAATACAGATGTGAGTTCTGGGTGAGAAAACATCCTGCCTATGGTCTATGCACAATTTTAAATGCACTTACCTTTTCTTCACCAGCTCCTCAGACCTCTTATTCCAATAGCGTTCACAATATTTTGCCAGAGTTCTTTTACTCTCCACTGGCTCATTCTCTTTTTGCTCCTGCCCCTATTACGCAGTTGTAAGATTGCCACAGTTTGTGTAAAAATTATGTGTTTGCCTTTCTTTTTAGCTATTTTTTCTGTATCCAAAATCCCCCATAGGATATAACGGGGAATTTGAGACTGCCGTGTCAGTTCAGTACATTTGGGACATTTGTTTTGTTGCATTTGATTTCAGAAACTATTGGTTTGTAATCTGCTATGATTTCCAAATTTCAAACATCATTGGGGCATATTGGGTAGCTCATAATTCACTTCCGATAATGTGTCCTGAATCATACAGGAGGCACATATTTGGGCTGAATATTGGCACATTTTGGGTCGACCCTTAAATGTTTTAAAAACATTGGTCGAATCACTTGTTCATGACATCACCTGTGGTTCCATATATCTCAACAATTATAAAAATGACCACAGTGTGAAATCTCAGATATAAAGATATTACAATAAAAACAGAACGTTGAATGCAATAGGAAAATAAAATAAAAATACAAATATGATGAATGAAATATGACTGATTAAGTGGTCATAAAATGATGAAAATATGCAAACACACATATATACTGACACACACGGAGCTCATGCTCACACACACAGTTCAGTCATACACACATATATACTCACACACACACACACACAGTTCAGGCATACACACATTTATACACACACATAGTTCATGAATACACACATATATACTCTCACACAGACACAGTTCATGCATACACATATCCAGGGCCATCAGTAATTTCAGGGCCCCTTACTGAAAAAAAATTCTGCCCCCCACCGATAGTTTATCAATTAATATGTGACTAAAAGCCGGGGTCCACATCCGCTGGATGTCGCATATTAATTGATAAACTATCAATGGGGGGGGCAGAATTTTTTTTGCCCTGGGAAGGGCCCACTTTCCACATCTGTTAAAGCGGCCCTGCCTACACAGCCACACTTACACACTCACGCATGAATGCACACAGTGACACTTACACACACACACTTACACAGACACACACTTAGTCATCATTACACATACACACATACATTTACAGAGACGACCTTATACACACTGTCACACACACTTACACAGACACACACTTAGTCATCATTATATACACACACATACATACAATTACAGAGACAACCTTATACACACACATAAATATACACACTTACAGACACCCTTACACACTGACTCACGCACTTACACACACTTTAATTTAAAAAAAAAAAAAGTTTTACTATTGGTCCTCCTCGCTGCTTAGTTAATTTAATTTGCAGGGAGGAGGACGTTTCCAGCGGTGTCTGCATGGACAGAACACCGCTGGCCTATTGCTGCCTGTGTGACTGTCTCACATGGAGACAGTCACGATCGGGTAGAAGCTGGCCAGGCACAGGGACCTCTCTCTCTGATCCCTCCTCCTAGAGGTATAGCTAGCGCTAGGAGGGATCAGGGAGAGAGCTCCGTATCCCTGGCCAGCTTCTACCCCGATCGTGTGCCATGGGGGTGCTGCCTTGGGCCCCCAGGAATGAATGCCCTGTTTGCCCGCACTTTTTAAAAATTATTATTTTTTATTTTTTAAAGGGCAGGGGCCCAAACTGGCCCCCTGGGCCCCCCGGCACGTGATGGGTGTATCACCCGTCACCCCCGATGGTGGCCCTGCACACATCCACATAGTTCATGAAATATATATATATATATATATATATATATATATACACACACACACACACACACACGCAGTGCATGCATACACACATGTATATTCTCACACACACACACACACACACAAAGTTCATGCATACGTGCATATATACTCACACATACACACAGTTCATTTATACACACATATATACTCATAGATACACACAGTGCATGCATACACACATAAATACTGACACACACACACAGTTCATGCATACAAATATATAATCACACATACATAGTTCATCGATACAAAAATACAGTTCTTACACACACAGTTCATGGATACACACATATATACTCACACACACATACACACACAGTTCATGCATGCATACATACAGTGGATATAAAAAGTCTACACACCCCTGTTAAAATGTCAGGTTTCTGTGCTGTAAAAAAATGAGACAAAGATAAATCATTTCAGAACTTTGTCCACCTTTAATGTGACCTATAAACTGTACAACTCAATTGAAAAACTAACGGAAATCTTTTAGATAGAGGGAAGAAAAAATATAAAAATAAAATAATGTGGTTGCATAAGTGTGCACACCCTTAAACTAATACTTTGTTGAAGCACCTTTTGTTTTTATTACAGCACTCAGTCTTTTTGGGTATGAGTCTATCAGCATGGCACATTTTGACTTGGCAAGATTTGCCCACTCTACTTTGCAAAAACACTCCAAATCTGTCAGATTGCGAGGGCATCTCCTGTGCAGAGCCTTCTTCAGATCCCCCACATATTTTCAATCGGATTCAGGTCTGGGCTCTGGCTGGGCCATTCCAAAACTTTAATCTTCTTCTGGTGAAGCCATTCCTTTGTTGATTTGGATGTATGCTTTGGGTCGTTGTCATGCTGAAAGATGAAGTTCACATATACACATATTAATGTTCGGCTTTCTACCTGAAGGTTTTGTGCCAATATTGACTGGTATTTGGAACTGTTCATAATTCCTTCTATCTTAACTAATGCCCCAGTTCCAGCTGAAGAAAAACAGCCCCAAAGCATGATGCTGCCACCACAATGCTTCACTGTGGGTATGGTGTTCTTTTGGTGATGTGCAGTGTAGTTTTTGCGCCAAACATATCTTTTGGAATTATGGCCAAAAAGTTCAACCTTGGTTTCATCAGACCATAACACTTTCCCACATGCTTTTGGGAGACTTCAGATGAGTTTTTGCAAAATGTAGCCTGGCTTGGATGTTTTTCTTCGTAAGAAAAGGCTTTCGTCTTGCCACTCTACCCCATAGCCCAGACATATGAAGAATACGGGAGATTGTTGTCACATGTACCACACAGCCAGTACTTGCCAGATATTCCTGCAGCTCCTTTAATATTGCTGTAGGCCTCTTGGTAGCCTTCCAGACCAGTTTTCTTCTCGTCTTTTCATCAATTTTGGAGGGAGCTCCAGTTCTTGGTAATGTCACTGTTGTGCCATATTTTCTCCACTTGATGATGAAAAATACAGTTCTTCACTGTGTTCCATGGTATATCCAATGCCTTGGAAATTATTTTGTACCCTTCTCCTGACTGATCTCTTTTAACAATGAGATCCCTCTGATGCTTTGGAAGCTCTCTGTGGACCATGGCTTTTGATGTGGGATGCGACTAAGAAAATTTCAGGAAAGACCAACTAGAGCAGCTGAACTTTATTTGGGGTTAATCAGAGGCACTTTAAATGATGGCAGGTGTATGCTGACTCCTAAAACATGATTTGGAATGTGATTGCTTAATTTTGAACACAGCTACATCCCCAATTATAAGAAGGTGTGCACACTTATGCAACCACATTATTTTATTTTTATATTTTTTCTTCCCTCTATCTAAAAGATTTCGTTTTTTTTTTCAATTGAGTTGTACAGTTTATAGGTCACATTAACCCCTTCCCGTCCTTATGACGAGTTAACTCGTCATAAGAACCGCCGCATTAGCGACCTTATGACGAGTCTATCTAAAAGATTTCAGTTTGTTTTTCAATTGAGTTGTACAGTTTATAGGTCACATTAAAGGTGGAAAAAGTTCTGAAATGATTCATCTTTGTCTCATTTTTTTACAGCGCAGAAACCTGACATTTTAACAGGGGTGTGTAGACTTTTTATATCCACTGTATATGTATAGTCAAATACACACATATATACTCTCACACACACAGTTCCGGCATACACAATATATATTTACTCACACACACAGTTCCGGCATCCACACATATCAGCCACTGGAAGTTTGACCTCACAAAGTGGATAAAAGGAAAAGAGGAAAAAAAAATTGCAGGACACACAAACCAAAAGTGTTGGCTCCAGATCAACCAAGAGACGTAGTGGTCAGCTTCCATCATTAGAACTTCAAAGAAACAATAATGAGGGCAAGAAGGGAAAATAAGGATATGAGTGATACATTTAGGGAAATGCAAATCTACCAAGATCTTTCATACTCAACAAGAATATGGAGAAAAACCTTTCAACAAATGCTGGGGAAACTAAGGCAGAATAATATAAAGTACTAGTGGGGTTTCCCGGCTAAATTAATAATATTATATAATGACCAACAAATTACAACGGAATTATCTGAAAAGTTTGTCTTGGCTTTTATAGGAAAAGATCAGTATTTAAGATGCAAAACGATTAATTCTTTACCCTTTTTTTTCTCGGTTCATAATGTAAAATAAATTGCGAATAGAAGTTTATGATCGTTGGGGATACAAATAACCAAAAGAGTGCTGTAAATGGTTCAAGCTTGTCGACTGATCTAATCTGGCATTTATCATCCATGGGATTATGAATAGATTTATGCATTTGAAAATACAATATGACAACTTAACTTAAACTATGTGAAGGAAGACTTGACTGCTAAGGTTGCTGGTGCTGTTGAGTGCCTAATGTTCTCTATGTTTTGCCATGGCTTAAAAATATTATGCTAAATCTCTGATTATAAGTAGACATGTGCATTCGTTTTCGGACTAATGCATTTTCGAACGAAAATGGCATTTTCTTACATTCGTCTGAATAACTAATAACGAAAACGAAAAACTAATGAAATCCGAAGGAACGAATGCTATATGAACGAAATTAATTAGTTCATGCGGATGCTGACAGCCACTCTGATATGTCGAATTCGAATTTTATCTCAATTTCGGCTTAATTTAATGTATTGTACTTTATTTCCCCTCTATTTCGGTTAGCATTACATAAACCAAAATAGAGGTTAAATAGGTCAATTTGAATTCGACTCTATTTCGGTTTATATAATGCTGTTAGCATTACATAAACTGAAATAGAGGTGAAATAGAGTCGAACTCGAATTGACCTGTCGAATTCCAAAGAACAGAGTAATCAGTAATTCAGTAATTCAGTATTCATACTGGATTAGTTTTTATTCTACATAACATTATACTATGCAGAAGAAAATTGATCCTAAATCAATAATGACTGTCTTATGACTCTGATCTGTGGAATTCGTCCATTCAGCAATTTGGCTTAAGTTCGAATAAAGTGAGTGTGATTATGCAAAATTGACAAATACAGACAGACGTACAGTTTATAGTTTTACCAGTAGTTTATTTGAGCTGTGGAATTCATCCATTCATTAAATTTCGACTTTAGTTGTTGTATTGTAATGCTTTTAGTCCGAAAATAGCATTTTCGTTCATTCGTCCAAAAAACGAGTAACGAAAATGCTAAGCTAACGAAAGCCGAAAAAATAATTCGTTCATTCGTCCATTCGTAGTACTATTGGCATTCTATAAGCCGAAATAGAGTCGGTTTATAGAATACAAAAGCATAGTACACTACATTCCATAAACCGACATAATGAACGACTTTCGGTTTATGGAATGCATGTAAGTCTATTGGCATTCTATAAACCGAATCTATTTCGGTTTATAGTAATGCCAATACTATAGCACGAATGGACGAATGATTTTCGTTTATATTAAACCATTCGTTCATTCGTTTAACTTCTTAGCTTTCTATAAGCCGAAACAGAGTCCCCATTCATAAATTTTTATGAATGGGAACTCTAGTTCGGTTTATAGAAAGCCCATAGTATTACATGTATTCCATAAACCAAAAGCCTATAAACCGAACATTGACTTTCGTCATTTAGAATGCATGTAATAGTACTATTGGCTTTCTCTACACAGAGACAGTCTCCATTCATAAAATTCATGATTGGAGACTCTGTCTCTGTGTAGAGAAAGCCAATAGTACTATTACATGCATTCCAAATGACGTAAGTCTATAAACCGAACGTTGTTCGGTTTATAGATTTTCGGTTTATGTTTAAGTCAATTCATTTATTAGTTCAAACGAAACGAATATAACGAAACTAAAATGATGAACGGATTTCGTCGGAAACGAATGTAGTAATGAACGAAATTCGTTTTAGACAAAATATCATTTTCGTCCGAATGAACGAAAACGAAACAAAAATTTTTGTTTTGCACATGTCTAGATTTTAGCATTACATACAACAGCCTAAAAGCCGAATTGAATGAATGGACAAATTCCACAGCTCAGATAAACTACTGGTAAATCTATAAACTGTATGTCTGTCTGTATTTGTCAATTTTGTATAATGTATACTAAGCATTTTTATAATTATGGATGTGAAATTTATAGACTTTTTTAATTTGTAATATATTTTTTGAAAAAGTTTAAATTTCATATCCATAATTAGCAAAATACCTAGTAATACAATCTATTTTATATGTTATATGCTTATATACACTGACTTTGCCTACAATTCACCCCCATGTACGTCACATACCAATTGTGAAGTACAGAGAGAGAATGAAAGTAAAAGGGAAAAAAACGTATTTCCTGTTTAAAAAATGTTAACCCTTCCCTTGCTGATGAGTTGTTTTTTTTACTGTGATCAGTTTCCGTCCACGTTTATGGCTCTCATTTTGTTTTTGTTTTCATAATTTTTTTTGGTTTGCATATTACTTATATTCTTTTCTTATGTTAATGTAATTGCAGTTAACCCCTGCAGGCCTGTGCTGTGATTCTGATTGCTCTGACCAGTTCATTATACTGGTCAAAGTTTTTTTTTCTGTACTTTTTTTGGGTCTGGGAACCTATATTTTAATTTTTATTACCGTATTTGCTCGAATATAAGACGAGGTTTTTTTCAGAGCAAATGCTCTGAAAAATCCTCCTCGTCTTACATTCGAGGTCTTCTTATAATCTGACCTCAAATTGAGGTCAGATTATAAGACATGGATCCAGGTCCCCAGCAGAGTTGCAGGGGACCTGGATCCCCCTCTCAAACAGCAGGGGATGTCTGCGCGATGAGCGCAGACTCCCCTGCTTCCGCCCGGCACGACCGCCGGGGCTTCTATGAAGAAGCCAGGTACTTCCACTTTCGTCACAGAAGTCCCGGCGATCATGCCGGACGGCAGCAGGGGAGGTCTGCGCTCATCGCGCAGACATCCTCTGCTGCACCATTAGCCACCAGGGAGAATTGGGCAGCGGGGGGATGTCTGCACGATACGTGTCGTGCAGACATCCCCCGCTGCCCCCACTAGCCACCAGGGAACAAAACCAGGTAAGGGGGAGGGGGGTGGACAGAGGACACAGACAGACAAGGGGAGGGGGGGGAGAAAGAGACAAAGAGAGGGGGAGGGGGAGGACACAGACAGACAAAGGGGGGGAGACACACACAAGGGGAGGGAGGGGGACAGAGATAAAAGGGGAGGGGGGATAGAGAGATACAAAGGGAGGAGGAGAGGAGAGGACACAGACAGATAAGGGGGGGGAGACAGACAAGGGGAGGGAGGGGACAGAGAGAAAAGGGGAGGGGGGATAGATAGAGACAAAAGAGAGAAGTTTTGGGGGGAGAGAGAGACAACGCTGGGGGGGGGGGAAAGACAGCTGGGGGAGTGGGAGAGAGGCCGCATTGCAACATAAAAGCAAATAAAAACAAGAAATGCATTTGTATAATATAAATCTTTTATTAAATATTAAAAAGCAATGTACATATATACAAGTTAAACTTTTTTCCTATAGGGTAGTCTTATAATCAGGCTTTTAGTTTTTTTCCTAAAGGAATGTACAAATTTGGGGGGGTCGTCTTATAATCAGGGTCGTCTTATAATCGAGCAAATACGGTAGTTAGTTAATTGGGCTTAGTGGGCCAGTGTTAGTGTTGTACTAGTTGTGTACAATATTATTGAGAAAATAGTTAATTTTTTTTGGTATCCAACCAAAGAAAATTCTAACGTATAACTTGTATGGGTGCGTTAAATGAGCGAGAGGAAAGCTAAGTTTAATCAACCACTTATCAAAATGGAAAAATCATCTGTCATTAGCCCTGGAAAATCGCTGGTTCTTTAACGGTTAATGCAGGCCTTAAGATTATATTAATGTGTGTGAAGTCTTGATAGATTAAGACGTAACTTTTATTGGTAATAGATAAAATTACACATATATAACACAAGATAGGTGAAAAAACCCGTGAGGTAAGTGAAGTTGTGATTAAAATAAGTCTTGCACGCTCACAGATAATCAGGTGTAAATTGATATACTGTAGGCAATTATCTAAAGCGTGGTATGGGGTGCAAGGACAGTAATCCGGTTATAATATAGTCATAAATGTAAACCCTGATGACAAAAAGAAGTCCTATCTGGACATACAAGTATCATTAGGAACTGATTACTGAAAGAGTTCAATTGTCTTCCCACCGTTTAGTAGCCATGTGCATTCACATATTATATAGTTTAACATAGTGGTTGTGAAATAATCATAATAAATAGGCAATGCCCATGAAATAATCACTATAGCAGGAAAAATCCCATGCAACGTTAAGGCAAATTAATCTGATTTGTAATAATATAACTGTGTAGCAAAAAAGGAGCGAAAAGGACTTGTTACTTTTAAATTCTGCAGCTGTCAATTCATCATGCTGTGTAAAGATAAAATCCTATTTCTCTGTTGCCAACATTCAATACATTTAAAAAGTTTGCCAAAACAGTTGTAACAAGGTGATTCCTGCTATCTGTATAGGATGAAAAACAAATATCTGCTGTATAAATTTCGATATAAAAATGATTGATGTAGTATTGGTTAGTTTCGTGGTGCTGCCCACTAATTAGATGGAAGTAAACTTTTTTAACAACAAAAAATTGAACGGGGTATGGCACCACATACGCCAAAAGCAAAAACCAAACTGTAAAGATAAATGTGCACAGGTAGGAGTGGGGACAAAAGACCCTGGCCCGACACATGTTTCACCACACTTTGTCAGGGGGTAATTCCCTGTTTAGAATGGGGGATATATATCCAGTTTTGACAAGGGAGGGAGTATGCGAAGAGCCTGCTCTGATTGGTCAATGATCACAAAGTAATTGTTACGGTGTACCAGTGACACCCAGGAGGAGGAAGCCTTGTTGCAAGATCACCTCTTGGGAAGTTTTTTGTGGTGTTCACCCTGCCAAATATGTACCCAAAGGTTGAGCCCAGGGTAATGTTTTGCCAGGGGCTTGTGCGGCACAAGTACAACCTCGAGGTAACCAGGAATGGATTGCTGGAGTACTCTAAGCAGCACAGGAGACAAGACAGACTGGAACAGGTTGATGATATAAATAGGCTGAAAACAAGCGGAGTCGAGAAACAAGCCAGGGGGTCGAGGCAGGCAGAAGTCAAGCAAAGTCAAAAACAGGCTGAGGATTCGAGACAGGCAGAGATTAAACGAAGTCAAGGTACTATCCGGTGTCGATGCAGGCGGAGATCAAAACAGAGTAAAAAAACAAGCCAAGGGTCAATATCAGAAGTCAGACGAAATATAACAATAGCCCAAAAATAGAGAGAACTCTTTGCACAGGCAACTAGAAAACGATTGAACAGGTGAATAAATATAGGAAGTAATTAGCATAGACCAATGGAGAAGGAGATGGGTGTGTCAGGAGGGAGGAACAGGAAAAAACAAAAAAAAAATTCAGAACACTAAAATATATATGCATATATATTACAATAGAAGAGGATCCCAAGTGATAGAAAGAAAGTAAAACTGAAAATAAAACAAAAATGAAGGCATCTATTTGAAGTCTGTATAGAGAGCAAACAGACTCCAAAAACATGGCCACCGTAGATGAAAAACATCTTCAGAAGTCACTAGTGACTTCCTGACTCCAAAAACATGGCTGCCATGACAACATGAGAGCTATGATGGCCTGAGGAAGGAGGTGACAAGCGGTGTGAGGGGATCAGGTGAGTGACAGTAATACTGAACTCCCCCCAAATGGGCGTATCAATGCTCCGATCATACTGGGGATATGATTTTTTTTTTTAAAGTAACCGCCCTCTTGCACTTCTGGTCAATATTGAATAGGCACCTAAGGTGACATAATTAAGGAGTGAACATCAGCTTATGTAGAATGCATATTAATTGAGATATAAACAGACTTTAGAGGGATAACTGCGAGGGAGGAGACACAGATGGTTGTAAAAGTTTATGAATGTGCTAGGGAAGGGAGATGAAGTGGATATAATAAATGAGTATAATTAAAAGAGGAATTATAATGTAAAATGAGTTACAAAACACAACACTGTGAGGACAGAACTGACTAGTGGAAATGGGGAAAGAAAAACATTAAATAAAAAGAAGTAAGGTATGTAAATGAAAAAAGCCCAGATGGCTATCAAAGTATATCAATGTGTAATTGTGTAATGACAAGATGCTTGTGAAGAGTGATGGAGTGGATATGCTGCAAAAGTGTAATGAAAGTGTAATGAAAGAGGGTAATAACCTATAGTATGAAATAAACTAAAATGTTAAATTAGAAGGTTTAATGCATGCCTTAGGAGTATCCCTGAGTTAATGGCGTAATATACCAGATGCTCTAAGCATTTTTGTGGGTCAGTTCTGATTTTGGTTGTCTGTCACGCTGTCCCGCTAAGCTGTACCTCTGTTTTTGGAAGAGAGGTAGAATTCGTCAAAATAGCGGAAATAAAAATTGCAACACCATGTTCTTCATCTGTTCTCTGGTGTCTGGAACACTGGAGACTGAATACAGCACTGCCTGGTTGTGTGACAGTGCAACCGCACATGCTTTTTAATTTTTTTAAATTGAATATGCAACATATCAAATATTTTTATACACCTTTATTAATAATTTTTTAATCACACTTTTGGGTTTACATCTGCACCACTAAAATTTGACTTTCTATGTTTCTATCTGTGTGATTTCAACAAAATGATGTCTATAAGCTTCTATATCCGAATTTCCCAACCCCAAATTTCAGCAGCTCAATAACCTAGGTAAGGGATGAAATTAGAAAATTTTGACTCTTTCAACCGAATTCTCCAACCTTATACTATTGAAGTGAGGCCATTTTGTTCCATTGCTGCATTCATTTCACCATTATATTCGTATGAATGAACATTTCACCTATGTTCATTCAATACATAGTATGATGTTAGGGAATTCCGATGAATTCGAAATTCGACAGTTCAATAGAATAAGGTGAATGAAATTCGAATGGAATTTGGATTAATTAGTCTCTGTGAACCAAATTCTCCTACCTTATACTATTTAAGTTAGGTTAAATCTACATACTGTATGTCTGTCTGTGTTTGTCAGTTTTGTATAATGTTTTACTAAGCGATTTTGATAATTATGGATGTGAATTTTTTAAACTTTAAAAAAACAACAACCAAGTAATACATATAAAAAAAAGTTTAAATTTCATAGCCATAATTATCAAAATACTTAATAATGTAATCTGTTATATTTTTGATGCGTATATATCCACTGACTTTGCCTCCAATTCACTCCTTGAACTTCACATACTGATTGAAATACAGAGAGAGAATGACAGCGAAAGGACAGTGAAAGGAAAAAAAACAAACTAATTTCCTGTTTAAAAAAAAATTAACCCTTCCCCTGCTGATCATTTTCCTTCCAAATTTATGGCATTCATTGCATTTTTTCTTATAATTTTAATTTTTTGCAATTTTACTATATTTCTAATATTCTTTTCATGTATTAATTTAATTACAGTTAACTCGTGCAGGCCTACTATACTAAATTGTAGATCATTTATATGTACATGGTATCCAACCAAAGAAAATAAATTATAACATATAATGTGTATGAGAGAGAGGAAAACCAAGTTTAATCAACCACATATCAAAATGGAAAAATCGCCTCTGGTCATTAGCCCTGGAAAATCCTTGGTTCTTTAAGGGTTAATGCATGCTTTAGTGGCGTAATATACCAGTAACATGCTCTAAGAGTTTTGCTGGACAGTTCTGATTTTGGGGGTCTGTCACGCTGTCCCGTCGAGCTCTACCGCTGCTCCACTTTTCGGAAGAGAGGTAGAATTCGTCAAAAGAGCGGAAAAACTGCAACATCATGTTCTTCATCTGTTCTCTGGTGTCTGGGACACTGGAGACTGAATACTGCGCATGCCCAGTGCTGCCTGGTTGTGTGACCGCGCAACCCTGCATGCTTGGTGGCGCTGTCAATATACCTCCCAGGGATACTGTCAAAGCATGCATGAACCATATATCTTAAGGGGTCACTAAAGGGTATACGCCAC